>PVIH01004857.1:0-85854 GCA_004025045.1 Sigmodon hispidus
AAAAAAAAAAATTCAGAGGGAAAGATGAACACAAAGAAAATATAGGTGTAGCAATCTTATTTGTATGTCTACCCTTGATAAGCCATGCTTATCATTCTTATCCTCTATATAGTTATTGTTAACTCTTCCACATTTTAAATTCTTTTTACTGTGTTTTTTTTTAATAAATACAAAATAAAGGAAAAAAAAAAAAGAAAATAGAAAAAAAAAATAAATAAATTGAAACAAATGAAAAGAAATAGGTAAATTTGGTTTTATATTCTGATTTATGCAACACCTAGAGGATTTCAGTATATAGATCATAGTCACAGCACGGGTTATCTGAGATCAAGATATTTTGTAAGTATTCAATAGACTCATGTGATCAGTGGCAATCATATAGGGTGATTTAGGCCCTGAGAAATGGGGTTTTTCTCTTTCTTCTTTCTTTCTTCCTTTTTTCTTCCTTGTTTCTCCCTCTTGCTTGCTTGCCTTTTTGCTTGTCTTTCTGTTTAATACAAGTTTGGAGAAAGGAAAATTACTACACTATTTATCATAGAACACACAATGTAAACTGACTATAATGAATAGTCACAGAACCTCACATTCTATTAGTTATATATGTTTAATTTTTGGTCTTGCAGCTCTTGATTATATAACAAATGAGATCATTACTTTAATGTGTGTTTTCTCTCATGTATGAAATATTTACTTCTCTTTTGTCAGTGAAAGAATGGTTTATTCTCAGGAAATACATAACAAGAATCATGTTTTTTGAAGTCTGTAAAAAATTAAAATTGGCTTTTTATTGTAATAACAGTAATAACAAATTTTGTCAGCATTTGTCTGTCACATACTATTTTGTACTCTTTCTTTATTGTATAAAATATGTTAGTTTGTTATGACCTCACCAAGTCCATATTATGCTCATTTCACAACAAATGAAATGGAAATGAAGAGAGGTAGGTTGCCAAAGTTCCCTTACCTACTAATGTTCTATCTTATTTCATATAAAACATGTACGTTTCTGATGTAATTAGAATTCCCAAAGACAAGTAGACTTAGTAAGTTACATGGTGTGTGTGTATGTCTGTGCTCTTTTGATATGCAGTTTTGTTTACTTGAAAATACTTTAATTCAAGTGATTTCATTTACTCTCATATAGGTAAATTGTAAAATATTACCATGGCTTTGTGAGTTCCCATATTTATGGATGGTGTTTTGGCCAGCAAAGAGAAGCAACTTTTCTCATCATCCTCCTAAGACTTTTATCTGAGACCAAATATTCTTCTGATCAACTTTCTCAGTCTCCACCATTCCCCATCCCCGACGGTGAAACCCAAGCAATTTGAAAAACGTTTGACTTTGCATCCCTGTTGCCTTTAAGCATCAGGTAAATGGAGATAAATGAAATCCTAACAAAAGCAAAGACCCAATCTGAGAGTCAGGTTGGGGCCTATGGGGAAGTGGGACCAGCAAGCACCTGCAAGGGGAAGGACCGTGTTAGGCAATAGAGGAGTGGGAACCAGCTGTCTGGTAGAGCTGCACAGGTGTGGGGGTACTCATTAGGTTCCCATAGGCTCTGTCATTAAGCCAGTGGCAGATGTTCTTAACTATGACTAGCACAGTCACAGGGGAGGCAGTAAACTCAGCTAACATTCCGAACACTGGTGAGATGTGCCTGGGCACAGCGTTGGCGAGGTGCATCTCCTTGCACAAGCAGCACCTGCCTGTCTCCTCAGCTCCTAAGGTCTCTGTCGAATTCTTCTTGGCAGCCTCATCATATCTCAAAGGCTCAGTTCTGCTCCTTTGGAATTGAACTTGAGTTACTTAAATAGAAAATTCCACATAAACATAGGCACCATAAACAAAACCTTTCTCTCCTAGGTATTACAGTGAAGTCCTCAGCCCACCATCCTACAAGAGGCTAAGTAAGATTAACTCAGTTCTAGAAAACCTTAAGAAAATTCAATATGGGAACATTTATACAGGCTGGTAGCATAGGCTCAGAACAATCTTGAGAATTACATTTGATACACTGGGACTTTCAATACTATACTTCATAGGGAATAACATATAAAATACTATCTATCCTGTTTTCCCATAATGTGGCAAAGTGTCTATTTGATCTTAGGTCTACTGTAGACCTTAATCTTTTTGTTGTTGTTGTTATTATTGCTTTTTGCTCATTAAAAACAATCTGTATCTCAAATGTCATATGCTAAGTGTATAGAATGATATATTTTTGTTCATAGTGATGAGGAAAATCTTGCAAGCTAACTCTGACCCTTCAGGAATGGTAGGTGACTTCTAATTTGGCAAAATGATGGGCTGAAACAAGGCAGCAAACCATTATCATTGCATCATTAAGCCTTCTGTGAACTCTGTGTCAATCCATTTAGATCTTGGTCTTCAGGCTTTAGCAAAATTCTCAAGCTCATATATCTACTAAAGTTCTATCATATTTAATATAAAAATGTGCAATTTGATATAATTAGAATTTCCAAAGATTTATAAAGTAAACTTAGTAAGTTAAGTACTGTGTGTGTATGTGTGTGTGTGTGTGTGTGTGTGTGTGTGTGTGTGTGATATGACTAAGTAAACCTTAATGGGAAATATGTTTTGTTCAAGAACAACCTTTCTATGAATCTGAATATCTGATATTCTATTTTTTAAAATATTATTTTGAGGAATTTTAATTTTTATGACTTTGAGGAAAATTTTAGTTGTGAATTACTTAAATTTGCAGGAAAGTGTATAATTGCATGAAAGTGTACCAAGGTCTTAGGAAGATGGGACCTCATCTTTATGTCATCACATCCTATGGTTAACATATTTGTTATCTTCTAAACCAAATTAATGGGGAATCCAGTTGTAATGTACAGAAGATGACAATTAACCTGAAGTGAAAGTGATTTGTTTGATGTTAGTGATTATGGGTAGGGAGTCCAGAATCAACCTTGTCAATGTTGTTCTGAAACAGAGCTCTGTAGTCAGTGATTTGCTAAGTAGATCAGGTTAACATTTAACTTGAAGTGATTCTCTCTGTCTCTGCTTTCTTAATGCATGCATTACAGGAGTGTTCCTCTACTCTGGGTCCGAGATCCTACCTTTTATATAAGTGGTTATAAAGTATTTGAGCATTTCATAGAATTGGGGTGGTTTCTGACATAGAGAAACCTTCTCTCAGGCAGGGCTTTTTCTTTACCAAATTTGGAACCTTGGCTTTCTTTTCTTACAGCCTAAAGCACAAAGCTAAACTTTCTTACTTTGTTCTTATTAATCCTTCCAGGTCCAGCTTATTGAATTTCAAACAAATTATTATGTTGCCTTCCTAGTTTATTTTGATAGATGTTACAAAGAGATTGCAAAATTCTTCCTATGTTTATAAGTATCATGACCTGGTTTCTTGCTAGTGGTAGTCAGTACATAGCCATCCATCTCTACATCATGTTAGTTTTATTCTCACTCGCCAGCACCTCTGCTTTGGAATTTTACACAAGTGTATTACTTGGGTGCTACCCAGACCTGTAAAATTCAAAACCCTTAGAATGCCTTCATACTTTTCCCTTGAGCATACTGTTAAATATTCATTCTCCTTAGTGTACTCATATCTCTAGCCTGTCTACAAGACAAAATTTTTCATAACCCAGAGAATTTACTGGGAGAATCTCCATCTAGAGTTAGAGATATGAGTTGAATTTTTCTGTTTAATGATTTGATAGTTATACAAAAGCAAGCACTGACATCCTGATTGGTACTTTCTTGGGTACTTTGGGACTTTCTAGGAATATCTCAGAGCCTAGCATTGCTTTGTTCTCATCTGATTTCTTATAGCTTCATACAGGTATCCTTTAAAATGTCCTGGTTCTAATTTCTAGAGCAGAGAGTTAATACTTGTCCTCCATCCCTCCATATCCCGAGCTGCTCATAAATCAATTAGTGTGTCTGGAGTGTGCTTGTCTGTAAAGTCAATAAAAAAATGTCACATAATCAAAAGCTTCTCGGAATTTGGAAGATATCAGATGGAATCAAATCATTATTAAAAGGGCAGTTGTCTGTTTTTATTTTGACACAGAAACTTCATCCCAGTGTTTTACCTGCATGTTATTTCATGAGACTAGAAGAGCATATCAGAAAAATCAGTCACAAATACCACCTGATCCCACTTCACAGAAGCATTCTGGGTTAATAATACAGATAAGTAAACAGTCCCGTTTTCAAGGGATTGGCAGAATATTTTATTCAATATCTAAAGTTTGATGTATAAGCATCAGTTGAAATTTGGAGCATGGTTTCTTGAAAATCACTAACTAAGAGTCATTGAGGGGCGCAATCTCCCTGGAGAAAAGAGAACTTCTGTGTCATATAGGGATACAAGAGACAGACTCAACTCTGGCAGCAAGTTTGGCCATATGAGCAGAACAATTTTATTTTGAATGCCACAATACTGTATCTTCTGGCTTCATAAGACTGAGAATGCCTTTTAATATTTGTTAACATAAGAAATATGAAAATATGGTATGTTCAAAACAGAAAAGACTGGCAGTAGGAATGTAAACCTTTAATGTCAGCAGTCAAGGAGGCAGAAGCAGGCAGATCTCTCTGAGTTCAAGAACAGCCTGGTCTACAGAGGGAGTTCCAGGATTGCCAGAGTTACAAAGAGCACCCTGTCTCCAAACATAAAATAAAATTAAATAAACCAGTCATACTTACTTTTCCAATACACTAACTTCCTAAATCTACATGGTCTTCAGTTATAAGCACTTGGGGCTCTAATTTTATGTCAGTGGAAATCAACCTCCAAAATTCAGTTCCTCAGTCATACAAGCTACATTTCAGGTTTCTGACAATATTAATTGACTACTTGCTGTGGGACGGAAACCAGGGCTGTCTTAATTGCTACTTCCAATCTTTTACTTCCCACCAGAATTCTATGCTAATCCTTTTAAAAAATCTTACTAGTACCTTTTAAATATATTGTATGAAAATAGACAAGGCAACAAGACAGTGAAATTCTCAGATAGATGTCTTTAAACTAAATCATATATTTAAGGTCTTATACATTGTCTAAAATGTCCAATCTTTGACCGAGGAGCCACGTGCATCACAGGATAGCTACAAATGAAGTCTAATACACCTGTAGATGCCAACATAATGTGATGTCAAAACATCTATGCTAGTCCCTACTAAACAGGAAAATGTTTCCATTTAACTAACTAACTGAATCACATTATTGGACTGTTAATGTATTTTTTGGCCCCATTTATCCAATTTGAGAACAAAAATGAGCATGTCATCATCAGCTCTTTTCTATGTTTCTTTATTTAGTGTTTTGTTCTGTTTATTTCTTGACAAGGTCTCCATACATAACACTTGCTACCCTGGTACTCACTAGGTTTTAACTCCTGGCAGTCCTTCTATCTCAGCGTACTCCATAGGATCTCAGGTATATCCAGAAGCATCCTACATAGGATCTCAGGTGTATCCAGAAATATCAGTCCTATAAAGGCAAAGTACAACATAAACGTCTTGTACCATCCATGAACCTTGTGATTTTACTGTAGACTATTATTCATACAGACATGTCGTTTCATCTCTCCTCATGAACAGGTAGGTTATGAGGTAGTCATGTTCCTACAAGAGGCGAGGTGCATAGAGTAGTGTTTCCTGAGCAATGGACCATCGTTCACCAAGTTGATAAAGAACATCATGTTTTTCTAAGAGACTACAAGAAGTGGAATAGGACCAGAAATATCAAAGTATCATACAACAAAAATTAAGATTTTTTCGCTTTTGCCTAAGATTACAAGTAAAAAGATGAGATTTTTTTGATAAATTTTATAGAAAGAATACATTAAAGCCCTTTTATTAATGGAGCACAGGTCATAAGATTTGACATTCTTCTGACCATATCACCATAAAGCTTTACTGAAAAGGTGTCACAAATCTAATCTGAATTCATGTGATCATCCCTGAGCTTATTGTTTGCATGAATAGATTAGACACTTGTTAAAATTAAATTGTGCTGGGTCATTTTATTTACTAGATAACAGATGGTCACAGCTCATTATATTGTAATTTGGTCACTGCTTAGAAAGATGTTCAAATGAGTATGTAGTAATGACATTTCAGTCCTACTGTATATAGATTTACTTAGTACCTACAAAATATATTTGTTTATGTCAGGATTATGTATATCAAGAAACCATGCAATGTAGGGGAATGAAGGACAGGCTCTGTAGCACGTGTTAGTTTCATCTTCAAACATGCTTCATATGTTCAGAAACTAAACTGTGCATGCAAACATGTGATATAAAGTACAAGGAAAGTGGTAAAGAATAGGAATCTCAGTTGTTTATTTCTTCTTTATGGGTGTTTTTCCTGTGTATTTCACATGTGCCTTATGCCCACTGAGATTGGAAAAGATGTGTTTCATTTGAAACATCAGTTGCAGATAGTTGTGAACCACCATAGAGGTCCTGGGAACTAAACCTGCCTCCTTGGCAAGAGCATGTGCTGATGCATCTTTTCGACTTGTATAAAAACTTTAGAGAGGTAACTGTAAAATTATGCCTAAATTTGTCTGGCTTTTAAAAACATTTATATCTAATCAACAATAAAACCATAACTTTTATGGGTGGTACCCCCCACAGATAATCTCAATACATATAAGGCTTGACCCTAGTTTTGGGGGCTACACTGGGCTACATAGTGACTTCTTGACTAGCCTGGGATAAGGGATAAGACACTTCCTTAAAACAAAATAAAGTGAAAATTTTACAATGTTTCTTGAGAAAGAGAGTGCTAAAACTCAGGTATTAATAGACTCACACAGGTCACATTTCTAGTGAGTTGAGCTGGACCATGGGACAGTCCCTTCTCCACATCCATTTTCCTTTGTGTTCCCCTGAAATACTGAATGGTAGAATCTCTTTCTAGCTATTCTAGAGCATGTTAAAATAGAACTGTGACATTTAGTCTGTAAATCTTTATAGAGAAGAGGTTGATTTAAAAAAAAAATAATGATGCCTTGGAAATCAGCTATCTGAGATGTCAACTACACTTTTCTTTACAACCTTCTGTGATCTCAGAATTGTATCCTAGTTTCATGAAGAATTGTAGATTTTTTTCTTGTTTTATTCACAGATAAATGCAGAAAACCGTATTACATAAAAAGCATTCCTGTGAAAGGAGACACAGTTTACCGAATTTCCTTAGACTTGATATCTGATATGTTTTAGACCTTTTGCATATGGGCTTCAAGTGACTTGCATGGTAATTAAACTCATCTAGACAATGCACAGCTTAACAGGGGATGAGACATCCTTACTCCAAACACTTCATTAAACTACCCATGCTAAGGCCTTTCTGGACAACAAGGCCAAGTCTGCATCGCAAGATCAAATGTGTTGTAGATTGTTTTCAAGAACTTAGTCAGCTAGAAACCTGGCATTGAACTCCCCACAAGAACCTTCTTTCCCTGGCCCATGTTTTCCCTCTGTGTTACATTGTTGTTTCTTTATTTCTCATGTGTACCTGCCTCCATCCTTCACAGCAACAAATAGGCTTTAAGAGCTAGTTCCAGCCAGAAACTTTCAGTACAAAGTCTAACAAGATGGCTATGACCAACCTTCCCTTTTTCAGATCATAGATAGATTTAAGACAAAGATGAAAGAATGTTGATTTAAGCAAATCTCAAACAGTGGAAAAAACAATGTTTCAGGGAATGTCAGAAGGGAACAAGATTACCTTGTTAGGGAGTTTTCCAAGAACAGGCAATTAACTGTAACCAATTTATTAGGAAAAGGTTTTGGAAGCATATTTTCTTATTTTATTTCACTCGTATTAAATCATATTAAATTCTAATCAGACACTCATCATCTTACCTGTAGCATATAATCTTACTGGATCACTGCATTCTCCACCCAGCCAGCCCCTCTGAAATGGAAACAGTATAATCATTTTGTCATTGATTGCTTAACTTTAGGTAGTAAAACTTAGCAATGAAGTGAGTCTGCCTTGGGTACATTCTTAATTACTATGTTAATACACCTTTGTAAGCATTGAAAGACTAAAAAATGTAGTAGCAGGTGATAAGAGATGTCCTGGGCAATTGGGATGATGGAGAATGACAAGAAAGGTAAAGAAATGCTGTTTTCTCCCTTGTTTTGAATTGTCCTGTTTCTGGCCACTGGTTCATAACTCTCATAGGATGGAGGGCCAGGATACTCCTAAAGAAGGGACTGAGGCCTCTGTTTAAGAATGCAAGGGCCAAATGGATGGATATGGAGAATATCCTCATGAGCGAGGTTTCACAATCCCAGAAAGATAAGCAGGGGATGTATTCACTCATTAGTGAACTTTAAACAAAAAGCAAAGCGTGTCCAAGCTTCAAACCACAAACACTGAACAGCTTGGTATCTGAAGCACCTTGAACTGGCACTTTGGAGCCCATTCCCTCCAAACGAACACTTGAGCCAGTCTTGATGTGGGGATGAGGAAAGTGGATTTGCCTGGACTGAATGCTGAACTAAGCCACCTTGGGAACTTGGGACCTCCTGTCCTAGCTGGAGAGGAGATAAGGAGATGGGGAGAAGAGTGGCTTGTAGGGAGGGAGGGGAAGGGCATTTGAACAAGGGGATACATGGATAAAAAAATGAGACTTTATTAATAATAAAAAAATGAGAAAAAGAAAGAATGCAAGGGCCTAGGACAAAGCCTGGGGACTGTTGACATTTGCCTGGCAGATGGCAGCTGGCGAAGGTGAGAGCTATAAAAAATACCCCTTCTGCATCTTCCAGAGATTGGCAATGGAAAATAATTAAAATAAGGATAATGAAACAAATAGTAACTGAGAAGGAACATGCCTATCAAATGTTTATTGAAGAGCTCCCCTTGGCACCATGCTCTACTATTACTATGCAGAAATCATTTCCAACCAATCAGTGTAGGAAAATGATTAAAAACCCTGTAATAAAGAATTGCAATAATATATTCAATAGTGAGCCCATCCAACTCATCCTTCTAAGACTTTAGCATTTTATACTGCCCCACATGCATGCAATATCAACAAATAAAATATATAAACAAAACAAACAAATATAGTCCTAAGACTGCTATAGTATATATTCACTCCAGACAGGAAAAATAAATTAAAACTAATAGATGAATCTTCAGTTTTCAGTTTTTTTGTGTGGTTGATTGGTTTTGTGTGCATGTGGGAGTTCTTATTCAAGTTGTATATTTTCAATCTTTAATAGAATAATTATTCTATTGTCTCAACTAATATGTTGCACATAGTGATTCATGTGACCTTTCCCAGACTTCAATGGGCATGGGATTGTTTCTTATGGAATGTGTGATATATGATTTTTATGGAAGTCACTCCTGAAATATCTGTTTTGCCAAGTGATCTACAAAAACTTGGGTTCTATGCTTTTATGCTTACATCTCTGTCTTCATTTCTCTTGTGATAACAGAAGAGGTAGATATCCAACATAAGTCTTTCTTTTCTTAGAAACTGCATTTCCTATGCTGGCTCTACATTCAAATGTTAGATGGTTAACTTCTTCTCAGTTTCTTGAGTTCTTTGTGCTGGCCATACTACTTGCTCTTTGATGTTGTCACAAAAGTTCCTTGATCATGCAGGAAGCCTCCTCCGCGTTAGGTAAAAGCCATTTGATAAATAAATAAGCAAGTGCTGAGTGTTAGAAACTTTTAGATGTGTAACAGCATAAACATTATCTTGGGATAAGTAACACAATAATTCTGAGGATGCTGCTTCCTGCTAATTGTATGTAAATAAACAGAAGGTCTCATCCATCACAAAAAAGGAAGGCCTATAGTGCTGTTTACAAATTTACTTCATTTGTTCATAGGTCACCTTCGTAATAAGCGATGACATTTAAATCTGTGACTTGTCTGAGTGCTATGAGGTATGTCACAGGTGCCCTCACAGGTGGCGCAGTCTTGACTAAGTGAAGGCAAAAAACAAAGCAAAACAAAACAAAAGACTGGTTTACTGACAAAACCTAAGAGACTCTGGAAGATGTTTCCGATGATGGATGAGATGGCAAAGGAAACCCTGTGCTTCTTTGTCTGGTAAAAGGCTAACTAGTCAGAGCAATTGATTGGTTGTCAGCAGTGGCAAGTGCGAACATAAGCACAGTTCCTAGCCTAGAATGACAGCTGGGGGTAAGCAGTAGGCAAATAGCTTACCTTTCAAGGAGATGATATTGATCAATCAGAGGCATACACAACAAGAGGTCCAGCAAATTTATTTTATGTGAAATGGATAGTTTATCTTCAGAAGCATTTCAAGCTAGGCAGCCAATTATAGTCACAGTACTCTAAAACAAACAAATACCACAAGTATTGTGTTTAGGAGGAGGACCTGTTCTATGTGGTCTCTGAAGCTAGGAAGAGGAAGCAAAGCTGTTGTGTTGTGGTATTTAATTAATCGAGAATGGCATTCGGAATGCTAGCCTCCAGCCCTCCTTGTGTTAATCAGACTCTCAGTATGGGTTTGGAAGATAGAAGCAAATGAGTCAGAAACCTCACATTAGAATAATGCATTTTCAAAAATTCCATGTACTTGAATAAAGTTGAAGTAAGGATGTGGTCAAGTAAAAGGTTTATAAGCTATTTTTAGAGAAAATTGAGATAGGGTTAAGAGAAAAATTCTACTTATAGATTAATCTGATCATTGCAGTGAATCTGCTCAGACAAAAAAAAGTCAGTGAGTGACATTCCAGACAAATATTCACCATATTTCCTTGTGTTGGAAAGATGTGAATGCTGGCTCTTAGTTCCACAGAAATTGAAGACACAGTATTGAGAAAAACTATATTCACATTGCAGAATTTCCCATTGCAGAATTCTGACCTAAGACAGAAGAACTGAGTGTCTTTCCAGTATCATGTACCTTCCCAATCCTCTAGCATTTCCAGTCCCCTCAGTTATCAATACTCCTTATATTTGAAGTTTCTCTAAGAATATATTTTGATATTTTATTCACCCTTTAATTGACCTTTTGTTTTCCAAAATTCACTATCTTTTCTTTTCTGTATCATTGTAATTTCCATGTTGGTGATGATAAGTTAATCAATTTGCTTAAATGGTTTAGATGATTTTCCTTATTAAGAACGCTACAAATATTTAGTACATCTTTAACTTTATTTAGCAGCTTCATTAGTTTGTCTGAACTTGGTGGTGTACACTCTCATTTGCATAAGAGGTAGCATAAACGTTCTTAAGCCAAGTCTACACATGTCTGGAAGTTCATTAAGTTTCTAGTAGAGATGTTTCTGACCTGCTTCTGTCCCAGGGGTTACTAATTTGCTAATGGGAGTATGTGAAATGCAATACTAATGTTCCTATTCCTTTAATTAGGGAAGCTTTTCAGAAATGAATATGCTTTTTAAATGTAGAGAGAACTCTAAGAAAAGAAAGTCCAAGACATACTGTCTGACTGAGTTTGGGAAGATTTTTTTGGTTTTATTGCAGAATCATCTGTCCTTTATCCAAACAAAATACCCAGCATGTTGGAGCAGCATCTGAAGAACAGAGAGAAATGGTCAGGATGTAATGGGGAGAAAGAAAGGCACCGAGGGGAAAGAGTAGCCATTGCAGAGGGAGAGGAAGAGGAGGAAACCGGGCAGAGACAAAATGGAAAAGAAAAGGGAGAAGCAGCTAAAGAAGGGTGTGGGGACGGATGGGAGAGGGGAGGGGCACACAAAGAGCACAAGGTGGTGGAGGTGTATTCTGAGAAAATGGAGAAAACAGGAAGGGAGAAAGTAGAAGAAGAGAGTGAGGATATAAATGAGTACGGGATTGTACCTCAGATATTCCCTGCAGCTCCCGCAAACCTTCAAGGAGTACATGCCATTTTCAAACACTGTGTGTTTGTCTGATCATGGCCTGACTTGACCCCAGCCCCAGTCAGCACCTGTATCCTCACTGTTGATCTTTTTTCCTTTGCACAGCAGCCCTGGGGCAATTTCTGTCTTCTAAAATTCAGAGACACACTTGCAGAAGGTGGGAGTGACGTGCATAAAAGAAAAGAGATCTAAGGAGGGCTAATGTAGGGGTTGGAGTTGAAGAAGAAAAGACAGGGGTTGTCCTGGTCTGTACAGTGCTGACTCCACTCTACAGAATTTGAACAAATCCACAGGGAAAGTCTCTTTCCTTCTCTACACACAGCAAGAATGGTGTGCTGCTCGGACAGTTAACACATTTCATACACCTAAAGGGAACAGGGAAAGAGACAAACACTGGGCACCTAGTTAGTTTGGGTTTATTGTTTGTTTCTGTTTCTTCTTGTTGTTTTGATTTTATGGTCAATTTGATACATTAGAGTAATTTGGAAGAAAATCTTCAAATTCTTTATCAAATTGGTGAGCAAGTTTATAAAGGAATTTCTTGACTAACTATTCATATAGGAGGGTCAAATTCAGTGTCAGAAGTGCCATCCCTGTGTAGCTGCTCCTTTGTTATATAAAGAAGCAGGCTAAGTGAATTTTGGGGAGTGTTGTATGATGTTTCTGACCCTGTCTGGGCCAAAGGCCTGACCTGTTCGCGGCCACTCCCCCTCACCCCTGCAAAATGACTCAGAAGCTTATACTAATTTCATCCTGTTTGGCCTATGTCTCAAGAATATTGCTAGTTAGCTCTTTCATCTTAACTCAACTCATTTCCACTAAGCTACCTGGCCCCGTGGCCTGTGGCCCATAGCCTATAGCTCACCTAGGTCCCTTACATGTTTCTAATATGGCTGCTGGCTGGAGTCTGCGTGACTCAGCACCCTCCTACCTGAACCTCAATTTCCCTGCCTACTTCTTTTATGATGCCTCGCTATGGCTGAAACAGTTATTTAAAAAATGATTTTCACAGCATACAGATGCACATACCCACCACAGGGGAGCATGGTGGAAAGGCCCATTGTAACATAACCACAGCTTCAGTTTCTTCCTTCAGGTTTCTCAGGTTTCTTCCTTGAGTTTCTGGCTTGACTTGGCTTAATGTTGGAATTTTAATGGGACATGTAAGCCAAGTAACCATTTTCCCCTATAATGGATAGTTTTTACAGCAACTTTCTGCAAATTTGAAATATGTGAGTATGGAGCCTCATCAGAGGAATATCCTGATTGCTTTGATCTCTGTGAGAAGTCCCATAATGATTATGGATTGTGCCTTCTGGTGTAGTCCATATAGAGCAGTGGTTCTTAACTTTCCTAATACTGTGACCCTTTAATATAGTTTCTCATGTTGTGGTGAAGCCCAACTGTAAAATTATTTTCACTGCTACTTTATTACTGTAATTTTGCTGCTGTTATAAATTGTAACTATCTGTATTTCCCAATGGTCTTTGGGAGATTATGACCCACAGGTTGAGAGCCACTGGTATAAAGGGTATGCCAGAAGAAACACCAGCTAGTATTCCTTTCTTAGCCTTCTCTCTTGCTGCCTATTTCACCTGCCACCAGCCTGTTGTATGAGGTTTCTGGGCCGGTCTTTTGGGTCTTAGCCCAGAAGTTTGACCAGCAGTCTGGCAGACCCACAGAATCACAGACTCACACAGACACTTACATTATTTTTATCCTGATTGACCTAGGGCTCAGGTATATAATTTGCTAACTTTTTACCCTTAAACTAACCCATTATTCTTATCCTGTTTGGCCCTGTGGCTGAATACCTTTTCTTAGAGCAGCATTTCAGCTTCTTTCCTCTGCATCATTTCCTGGCATCTCTGCAGCGTCTATCTAGCTTCTGTCTCTGAGATGTTCTCAGAGTTTTCTTAGCCTGGTAGCACCAAACACACACTTCTTGTCTACCTTTTGCTAATCAGCTTTTATTAAACCCACAGGCGGGACAAATATGTACATTACCAGAAAAATCCCACTACACCTGTCCATTAGTACTGCCAATGCCAATTCATTTGCTCCTAACAGAACAATCATTCCTAAGCTTTTAGCACACAACTATGTGCTGCTTCGGCAACTATTAGACTTAATGCTGCAATTAGACCTCAGGTATTAGCTTCAATGAGGAAGCAGCTTCTGAGGCCTTCCTGGCTGGACTTTGTGTCAGTCCCTTGGGAGTGGTTTGCACTATAAAGAAGAGGTTTGACTTCTGTGGCATCAGCATGTACTCCAGCATGATTCTTGGGGTTGCAAACACCCAAGGACACTGCCCTGCCACAGCCTGGTATACAAGGGGATGCTTTATGGGTATGTGTCAGAGAAGGTCAGGTTGAACTTGAAGTCTATATTTTGCTCTGATTTCAGATTAGGGCAGCTTATACTCAAATGTATTATAGGTATAGGTTGCGAGGAGTACCTTTACAAAGATCTCAGTGTTTCATTTCCATAGTTGGTGAGACTCACTCAAATGATGCCTTTCCCTTCCTGAAAAGGTGTGCATCAATCTGATGGCACAGTATGTATCCTCAAATACTGAAACCCTCAATGTTGACACAGTGATCTACCATAAAAGAATTTTTCAGTCACTTATCTGAGGACACAACATATTTAAGGTCCTCTGCTTTACCTCTGCCTCATCATATAGTAAGTAGGAAAATAAGGTGGATATTGGGGGGAGGGGTCTTGACATCTATAAAGTATACTTTAGGTATACTTTTGAGGCTAAAACCGTTTTTTTCTGATACAATACAAGAAAATACAAATTTAAGTCTGTCAGAACACAATCTCAATAATTAATTTCTCAGGAAAACCTCAGTTTCTTCACTTGTAAAAATGCAAACAAGAGTTTCATCCTCTAGTCATTGTAAGGAATAAATAATATAAACAATTAGTATCATAGAAGTATGCAATGAGTCTTTATAGTCAAGATTGTTCTTGGTGGGAACACATACGGACCAATGAAGAATCCATGTATAGGAAAATATCAAGTACTTAAAAATTTCTCTACAACATCACCCCATGTCCTCAGAAAAACACATTTATTAAAAAGAAGATTCAAACATTTTAAATCATTATGATGGGATTATTTTCAATCATTGGTCCAAGGACTGCAATAGATTAAAATGTAAAATTATGACACTCTTAAAGGGCATGGATTGTGGGCTTGCTTCATAAAAGCTTCTTGACCTGTTATAGAACTCATGGGCTGACTTGACAATGGTTCTCTCCACCTTGTCATTCACTTGCTCATGGTTAACAGCCAGAACAAAACCTTATACCACATCAGAGGAACACTGAACAGTTCAACCTGGTTGAAACTGCTTGGGCTTTGGGTGGGGTAGGATCTCAGAAGGTTAACGCATAAAGGGCTGAGTTGCCCTTTAATTCATATCTAATTCATGGCATATTGAGAACCATGTACTTCACTGGTTTCTGACATTAGTTACAATAAACAGAACCATACAGTTCTCATTAAGAATTAGGACTTCTCATTTCCATCCATCTTGTTCCATTTGCTCTGCTTCATTAGGCTTTTCCTACCCATTCCTTAGTCCTCAAGAATCTGGCTGTTGAGATGATTGAGACTGAAGAAAAAGATAAGGAAAAGAGCATGCATACTCATATGGCCCTATGGGTTGTTTTGGCATCAATGGGAATACTGTCAATAAACATGTTTTGAGAAATGGAAGATATTATGAAAGTTCCATCCAGAAATGAAAAACATCATTAAGAAACTTGAACATTTTTCTTAACTCTGTCTGAAGATAAGAGAGAACTCAGGGATTGACTGTGTAAGAGTTATTTGTCCGATCAGACAGGGATATCAAATGAATAGTGGCGGTCTTGGGTTGGGATTTATATTGAAGCTATGTGATGGCTGCTGATTCACCTTTCCCCTCTATCCTTTAAGTGTGTGCTGTAATGTCTTGTCAAGTAAAGACACAGGTTATATTCTCTTTGTATATGCAGAATACTCTGTGAAGACTCAATTATTGTTTTCTAATTGAAAATATAAAATACAAGGGTAGAGATGTTTACTCTGGAGGCTGACCATTGCAGTATATTTTTCTGGTCCAAGGTTGTAGAAGACTAAAAAGAAGGAACACTAAAGCCTTATAAGTTGAGACCAGTCTAGGGCACCATAGAAAAAGCCAGCTTGGAATATCATAGCAAGAGCCTGCCTATGGCACCATAGCAAGAGCTATGGTGCATCATAGCAAGAACCTATATGAAACAAAGAGAGAGAAATCTAAGGAATGGGTTTCCATGTATGTATCCATATGTCAAAATACATGATACACACATATATATATACACACATACACATATGCAAACATACATTTATATATATATATATGGCTTTTATGCTAATAGACCCAGTGTAAATGTGAAATAATTTAAGTATACACTGCCTCTAACATACCTATCATACTGGACAGCAGAGCTTAATAGCATAGTATATAGTAAAATATCAATTGTTTGCTATTATGACTATGTGGCAAGATGGCAACTCTGACTTCTGGTGGCCTTGGAAAGGACTCAAATTCAGAACTTTAAGTGCAGTACTGAACGAGTGTTGCTTTCACAGCACTGTAAAATTGAAAAGTTGTAAGTCAGGAGCAATCTGTGTATGGGTTAGGGTCTGGAATGAGATCACTGAGAAGAGTCTAATCTCTGCTCTTAAAGATGAAAGTTAAAGAGGCAGACAGAAATACAGAGATGCCTCTAACCCAGAGTTAAGTGTGATAGTAATAAATCTAAACATAAAGTGAAGTGGGTACTTTATGATGACCCAGATATAATGTAATCTGTCAAATCACTCTTGCAATTATTAGGTCATAGGTCCATCTTAGTGATTAATTGAAAATATCATTGTGAGTACCTTAAAATTTTGTATAGATAGCCATAAGCCTTAGCATAAAATTTACTCATTAGCAAACTGTTTCTCATGACATTTTGACTTGATTAATTCATATAGGTTTGGCTATGAGAAATCTGACCCCTGGAAAGAAAGTGTGACTCTCCCCTGTCCTCAGGAACATAAAGAGTTAACATATGAAACTTAGTTTTCTGATACTCCTGTGTTTTCTCCTCACCAATTTTGGACTATCTATGATATTCCTTTCCTTTGCATAGATAATAAGTATTCTTCCCATATAATCCTGTTCATATGACTTGCCCCTTTTCCTATCTATGACAATGTATATCTTCATTAGACTAAATTCTAGAGAAAGTTTCTTGGATGTATAGTAAATCAATATCATAATATCAGACAAATAGTGCTTACATGAAAATGTTTTTTGTCATAGCATCATGTTTTTACTGGTAATATGTGTTCAATAAGACTGACTGTCACCTGAGCCTCTCTTACCTTTCAGGGAAACCATACTTAATTCTACTTCTGTGTCGTTAACATTTTGGTGAAAGGGAGACATCTGCTCAATTTTGGACCAGAGAACTCATCAGTATTCTACTTGCATTTTGCCTCCTTGCTGGAGACCTTCTGAAATGGGACCTTGAGATGAGAATACCTGAAATCCTTTTTCTTTCCATTGTAAGAAATGAACTCCAGGGCTATGGTCTCTCATTGTCCTTCAGATGTAGACATATTTTAATTCATCATATCTCTGTAACCTGATGTTAGCTACAGCTCTGAAATGCAAATTCCATCCCCTGTGTCCCTGATATCTCCTCAGAGGTGACTTAAAAGAACATATAGACAATACCTTTGGCAATCTTTGCTTTCAAGAGATCTGAAAGGTGAAGTTTTTGTAATGTATGCTTTCAAATCTGCTGCCACAGAACATTCTGAGTTTCACCAGACACATATAAGCTGGGATACATTAAATTTGATTAAAAGTGTGGATTTTGTTTACATGAAAGAGAGAATTTTGTGCTCTCTTAACAGATGCCTTCACAACCCTGATATCAATCAGTGAAAAGTGCAGGGTATGCTGTGAAAATCAATATGTCATTTGCTTTGGACACTTAAAAAAAAGAATAGAGTTTCTGAAGTTAGGAATATATGTGTCCCCAAATAATTCATTTTTAGCTCTCTTTCCAGGGCTCTTATATCTTGTGGTGGTAGTAGGGAGGTGCATGCATGTGTGTGTGTGTGTGTGTGTGTGTGTGTGTGATGTTGCTGCTTCTGTTGTTGACTGAAGAATGAATCAGCAAAATGAAATATCCAGATAGAACACCAAGACTGAGCCAGAAGAGGTGTTTAAAAATGCTGCATGCATGAGCAAACAAAGGGGCTGTGTGCTTGGCTGCAGTTGAGCAGCAATGGGAAGCGATAGATGCCAGCATGTTTTCTTCAATAACTACATTATTCTATGAAAGTGCTTTTTCCTCCCAGTAACTGTCTTTTCTGATCCATATGCATAAAAATATTTCAACTCAAAATGATCGGCTGACTGAGGAGTAGGAAAAATCTTATTTAGTATTGAACATGTAACTAAACAAAAAGAAAGACCTGTTAGATAAGAGGGAAGAAGTTCACAAACAGTTAACTTATGTGAAACACCTATTTTCCGTGAGGGGTAAGTGAATTTTAATGATCAGAGGGTCCTGTTTATAGACTTATTTTGATTTTATTGTTACCTCACCCTGTTCTAAAAGGTCTGAAACACAGTTGCATCTGCCACTAGAACATTTTTATCTTTCATTTGGATGTAATGTTCATCAAACAAAAATAATTTAGACATTTTTGACAAATATGGGTCAAAATCAAATAAGTTTAAGAAACTTTATCATGTAAAAGTAACTTCATAGTAAAGGTTTAGGCTGTTCTTCTGAAGCGTTTAGCTTACTATATAAATTGTAATTGGTGTGCATCCAGATCTTTACCATACCATCCTGCCCTGTAGTTGAGAAGTAATCACATGTTTATGCAAACTAAGTCTTTATAAATTTTTACATGTATGTCCTAATCATGCTAAGATTGAGAATATTTTCAAATAATATAGTTTTTTTAAAGAATGTGAACTAAAGTATTTTCAGTGTGGGGACAATTATAATACAGTAAATTATAGCAATTAATTTAAATACTAGGACAGTTGTGCTTCCAACCTTTTGTTTCTTGCTGTTTGTTTTGCATTATTCTAGGTAAATGCTGGTAATTTCAGCTAAAAGGAATGCTATTCAGAAGCAAATTACATGTCCACATCATCCTAATGAAATATTTGGTTTGATTTCATCACATATAATTTGTCAAATCTTTACTTATTTTGCTTTTGTAACTATGTCCAAACCACATGTGCAATTCCTAATCGGAAATAAGTGTGGATTATCGAAACAACCACCCTCAATTTTTTGCTTGATTAGATTAGGAAAATATTGCCTGACTTGAAATAGGTTTGCAATACAACCTTGCTGTGACCTGAATGCTTCCTTACAGAAAAAGTATTCTGCACACACTTCTTCCTCAGTATGTACACAGTCTAAACACTACTATGTAAGAGACATTGTACCAAGATATCCTGGACATAGGGCTGCCATTGAACTTCAGAGTTTTATGTCTGGCAATTATTTAATTCTTATATTCTAGATGAGAAAAGTACAACCTACCAATTATTTAAGCAATAGGCAGGTGTAATTGAGAGACATGGGAAGTAAGAGCCAATTATTCCTAAGAATAATAGTTTGACTGACAGGGCTCTTGAGGAATAAGCCCAGTGAAAACTGAATGCCGGAGAGAAGTGTTTTCTTAATGTTTTTCTCAGATTCTGTGAATAAGTCAGTGTGAGAATAAGTTCAGTAAATTTAAAAATAAACTAAAAAGGGGTTTTCTGTGACAATTTTTGTTGTTCTAAGTCACAATCCAGGAAAAACTGACCTGGCTATTTTTGAATATGTGGGAGGGTGTCTGTGAGTGACATTTTTTTTTTTTCATTCTTACTCCGTGCAGTCAGTGCTGATCCTTGACGTTAACGATAGGAAAGGACAAATGTGCAGCTTTGGCTTTTGTGCCCACAGAATGGTTAACATTCATAGTGTCACATGCCATTAATAGGGAGTAGATTAGCATAGTAGATTCCGAGGCAATTAAATTTATGGGAATAAATTAATAAATGAGTGTGCATGAGAAAGGGAGATAGAGAAAATGAGAAGGAAGATAGCCTGTTTTTCTAATAATAATTTAAATTTAGAGACGGGGTAAATATGTATGATATGTATAATTAGACAGTTATAACACTCAATGTTTAATTCACCATAGATAGCAGAGGGTGAGGGAATGAGCTTGGGTATCAGACAGGCTTCATTGAATCCAGCCTGCAATTTATTGATAGTGTATATAGGCAAGTTCTTTTACCTTACAAACTCTTGTATAAAATGGGACCACAAAAGGTCTTCCTTATAGGTTTATTTGAATGAAAGAATGTAGATGCCTGTACACATAGGGGCCTAGAAAACAATTTGAGACTAAATCAGAAAAAAGAACACATTAAAACAGACATTTCTAGAAGTGAAAAACTTCCACCTCCTCCCCTGTAAAGAACCCAGTTGCGAAAATAGTTGTACATTACCATGATAATCTGGCATCACTGATAGATACCTTAATTTGAATAAATGATGCTTATGTACCTAACTTGACCATACCCATCACCTGCTTAGGAATGAAGCAAAAAAACATGGGAAACAGGACTCATAATAAGAACATTTATAATCTAGCCATGAGATCTGAGCAATTTTAAACTGTGACACAAGAGCCCAATTAAGAACTCCAGGAAGCAGTCTGAAGATTTGATGGAGGACTGCAGAGACAGAAAATATATTGCATGGGCAGGAGAGCTAGGGGAGGCCTATCCAGGGACAGAATAGACCAAGGACACACAAGGTACAGGTCCCAGAGTGGGTGTAAAGAGTCCAAGGGTGTACGGGAGTAGTACTTACTGTTTATTGCATCATCACAACCAGTATTGTATCATCAAATGTCCTCCTGAAAGACAAGAGCTGTACTTTGCTCAGCTCTGGTTTGCTTAGATTTATTTTATCACAAAACCAACTGGCATTTTAATAACTTAACAACCCAATGATTATTTTTTAAAGTTAAAGCTCTGCTTTAAAATATGCCAGGTGTATATATGTTTAATCTCAAACAAGGACCATCAGGTTTGCTGGTTTTTATTTTGTGGGTTAATGGAATGAAGCCAAAAATGTCTGCCACTTATAGTTCTTATTCTTAGTGAAGAGAAAAGTCAGTTCCAGGTGAGAAAACTTTAAAATACATATTATGGGACCTTCAGTAATCCATTTCTGTATCACATATTAGACTATATCTGGGTCATCATCAAGTACCCAGAATAAAATTTTGTCTTTGGAGAGTCACATTTAGGTCAGTCCCTTTCCTCTGGGATGCCAGATTGCTCCTGGGAGCACACAGGGCACAGCAGGGGAAAGAGCAAAGTGCATCTGAAAGCCAGAGACAATGGGATTGGATTCAGAGCTAATATCCACATTCTAACATAAAATATGAAAAGTTCGATAACTCTGCAAAAATCTCCTAAAACCTAATAGCAAGCCTAATGGCTCTACTGACATACCCTCCCTCCCCTTGGGGACTAGCAATCATCCCAGAGTTATGTGAAATACATTTTCAAAAGTGATTGTCTAGCCCGGTGTCTTTTCTACCCTCTCATTTCTGTACCACGCCCATAAAACTGTTTCAGCTTTACTGCCCTGTCCTCGTAAATGCATTCAACTCTCCATTACCCTCACCAATGAAGGGTAGCCTGCTTGCACATAATTGGAATTCGTGAATAATCTTCTCTGTTGAACTCTGGCCAGATACTCCCACTCAGCCTGGGCCACGTTTCTGTCAGGAAGGAAGACAGGCTTTGTGCTCCCAGGAAACCAGCTTCTAACCTCTCTAGCTAACTGGGGTCAGATAGGCTCTTGTTCTCACTCCTCCTCAAAAAAATGTCTTCTTGGAACAGTATAGAAAATGACAACTGATCAAAAGGCAGAGCCTAATCCCAATGGAAACACATCACAACTCATGGTCTCAAGGCTCAGGGATCATTGTAGGAGAGGGGGGTGGAAAGGTCTTAAGAACCAGAGAGAAGTTTGCTGTGAGATTATGTCTCTTAGAAATATAAGAAATTACACTCACAATGTATCATGACTAAGCATGACCTAAGCAAGGATGACAACATAAGACATGAGTGTGTGGAAGAGGAAAAACATAGGAGTGCTCAAACCTAGACAAAGAACTACAGGAAACTGAGGAATGCTGACAGCAGGAAAAATATTCTTTCCCTGGAAAGAACACCTCAATTAGTTATCCAATAACAAATGGTCCACCAATCAAAACATATGTACAAGTAACAGGCTGTATTTGTATTATAGTTATATCCAAATTAAAAAAAGGAAAGAGGACCATAAATTTGAACTAGAACACAAAGGAGGGATCCTGGGAGAGCTCAAGGGGAGAAAAAAAAGGGGAAATTATAAAATCATAATGTCAAAAAAATTTTAAAAATATATGTCTAAAGTTTAGTGAGGATCTCTCCACTGGATTGCAATCACTCGTTTGGATTGCAAAGTGGGTGTCTGTGGGGTCAATAGTGGATGTTCTAAGAGGCAGAGATGAAGGGCACATTGATATCAATTGTACCTACCGGCCTGGGTATGAACTCAGACTCTGCTGAGCACTGGAGTCAGTCCTGTGTGTCTTCTCACTCCATCCTTGTTTTGCTACCACTAAATCCCACAGCTATTGATAACAAGGGCATTTCTCTCTTGGTGCAATGTCCACAGGAGCTGCCCAAGTCTCAATCCTCTTTAAAGCATGTTTAATGTCACCTACATTCTCAAGACATAAGAGCACCTTTCGCAAGGTTCTAAGTAGTAACGAGTCATACAGGAAGAGACTATAGCTACTGAAGTGATTGATTGGAGAGTCGTGGATCAATCAAACTGTTGTGCCAGCTTCATAAATGCTGAGAACAAGACTCAGCTCTTGGTGAAGAGCATCAGAGCGCAAGTCCCTCCCAGATTCCCAGACAGATCAGAACCAATTTGCTTTTCCCTTAGTGTTCCCGGTTCAACGCTGAGCTATTCTTTTGTTTTCTTATCTTCATCCAGCTTCCTTCACTCACTTCCTTACATCTTCTATCTCATCATCCCTGTTTCTCTTTCTGACATCTTTTTGGTCCTTCCCATCTTCATATTTGATGTTCCTTCTTTTTTTGTTGTTTTCTTAAATTGCTCTCCAAATTAATAATTAGTACTTCTTTTTTATTTAGTTGCTCACCCTAAATTGTTCACTTTCTTCCTTCCCCTATGCTCTGGCATTCTGCATTCTGACTAGACGCCCTATGTATAACAAGGCAGACAGATGCATTGTTGTTAAACTAAAGGGCTTTTTAATGCACCTGAACAGAAAGCACAAGCTTTCCTTTTGTTTGGGGACATCGGCACTTCATGGCAAAGGGATGAGGAATATAAATGAGGATTTTTTTTTTCAAGCAGCATGGAGTCTCAGCAAGCCTCTCTCAACTCTCTTCCTATTTTATTTGATCTGAAGAGCAAAAATCTGTACATGTGATAGACTCATAAATGCCACTAGTGACACTTGGATCTCAATACACAGTAATTTCAGTAGTAGAGGAAGCCCTCAGGACTGTCAAGGCCCTTTACTCATTGTTCATCTACATACCATTGTGATACCTGACTCCAGGCTCAGTGGCTGTTTATTTTGATAGATTTCTTGGCTGCAATTGCTCACATCTTTATCTAAATCAAAAATGTTTTGTTTCTTCCTAGCACCCTCTTTGTAATCAGGTGTGTCTTTTGGACGGAACAATAAAGATCCATAGGTAGTCTGTGAGGCCAGATGGTCAGTGCAGACTCTGTTCCTGTTTCAGCAGCTTTTGCCTCATAGCATTTTCTACATACTAGCTCTGATCAGATCTCAGTCATGGTTGTGGGCAATAGTCAATAACTGTAGTCCAAGCCTACTGAAAATGTGTGTCTCTCTGAGTTTGCCAGCGGGTCTTAGCTTTCATTTCTCCTCAGGATAAGCTGGGTTGCTCATCTGTAATAGGAGTGGGGCTCAGGGCTGCTTGTCTAGCAGCCAAGAAAATAGAGCCAAGGATAGAGCATAGGAGTAATGGCATAGGCAGTATATGTTACATAAACAGAGATCTCCAAGTCACCAGGCACGCTACAAAAAAGACAGTACAGGGCCTGATACTCCTTTCCAAAAACAGAGAACTACCATTAGTTTCCATATTTTACAGATAAGACTACTGAGGAACAGTTGAGATATTCCCCTTTACCCACAGAGACACTCACAGAAACAAGCCAGCTCTTCAGCCAGGCATGTTTTCACTTTTGGGGTTTTATTTATTTTTTCTTATGGAGAAGAAAATGTATTCTTTCTGCTTGAGTGAACTTTTGACACCTTCTCAAACCAAGTGCTGTGAGATTCTGACAGAAGGGCCACCTGTTACAAGGGTTTCATAGGTCAGGAGATAATTCTCAGCTGTTCAAACACATAAACTTCAACACCACAGGTCACTTGTACTTGATCTTGTCACTAGCCCCCTGCTGGGATGCCCTGCCATCTCCTCCTAATTGAACAAACTGGATTTTTTTGTATGTGCCTATAATTCCGTTGTTTGTTGCTTACCTTTGCTAAAAATAACACTATGATAAAAATTATATATTTGTTGTATACGATAAATCTGTTATCACTACTTGCAAGGCAGCTTATGCTAAAATTTAAAATTCATAGACGACTTATGGGGCTCAGACTGCCCAGGTTTGCACCTAAATTACCAGAGTCATGTTGTCTTTATGTAATTTTACAAAGTAGACCACACAATAGAATTTATAGTTATTGTATATCTCACAAAGGATCTTCATTGGTCAGTCAGAAGGCCCAGGAAATCATTCTGTTTTCCAAGAGCAGCAGAGTATGTGACTTGGAAATCCCCAGCTAGGTCTAGTCCTTCATACACAGCAGGAAGGCCAGGGAAGTCTAACCAGCAGGCATACCTGGGGAGCAGAGTAAGAAGCATTCTTTCTACTGGCAAGGCCCTGTGGCTTCCCCACAGGGCAGAACCACCAAGGCACAGGGTCGTTGGCACGGTTCCTCATTCCTCTATTCTGGTTGCTTTGAGTTAGCTGCCTCCTCACTGCTCCTTGCAGAGAAAGCCTTTCCCACCCCCCCCACACTTCAGAACTTCTGTTCTCTTTCAAGTTTCTTTCTTTTTGTTCTTTTGTGAAGATTGCTTCGCTTCAAGTCTTTCAAAGCCTCGCTGAGGCTTCTCAGAGACACAAGGCTGTACTTTTGGATCACAGCCCTGGTTATTTCAAGTAAGTGGCTGAGAGGGAGATCGACGTGTGTCAGTGCACATGATGCACTGTGTCCAAAGTGCCTAAGGTGTTTGAGTCTTGACTGATTGACTTAGGTCATGTAAGCTCTGATTGCAAGGCAAGATTTAATATTTATGCTTTTTTTTCTATACTTTGTAAAAACTGTAGAGTCAACGTTATTTTCTGCGTGGTCAAGATGAGCTATTGTTTATCTAGCTTCATTTTGTCACAGGTGAAATTATTTTTGCCATGATACTTTTGATTTTTAAATAGCCCGTGGAGGTGCACGATGTTTTAAAACATGCCTTCAGTGCTGGGGAGATGATTCAGTGTTTAAATAAGTGTAGGAACTAGAATTTGAATCCCTAGAACTCACCAAGATGCTGGATGACCAATGGTAGCTGGTGATAATTCCAATCTCAGAAGGTAGACTTGGGATAGCCTGAGCAAGCTGGCCAAAGAAAACTAGTCATATTAGCTAGCACTGCATTTGATTTCAGGACCCTGCCCTCATGTACAAGGGGGAGGAACAAAGGAGAATGCTTTCTGACCCAGACCCTGACTTGGGAAACCTCAGTGTAAGCTCACTGGATGTGGAGGTAGTACTGACATAGTGATGTGAAACTCTTCACTGCTTTACACTATAGATGATTTAACAGCAAAGACTAGGAATAGAGTGGTGACTGGTCCCTTACTCAAGCCTTGTGGATGTGAACCATGGTGCCCTCTCTTTACAGAAAGCTTAGATTCCATCTCAAAGACCATTTAGTCTTCCAACACATCATTTGTCCTGTCATGGGAAACTTAGGTCTTTTTACTTGTTGTTTCCATCAGGCAAAAGACACAGAGGGGTGTTTTTCCACTTCCTGTGTCCCACTACAGCAGTGTTTTCGGCTGAGTGCTGTTGTTTCCTACCAGAATATCTTTAATGATCAGTGACTTTAATGCAATTTCCCTCTTTTCTTCTTCCTCTCTCTCATAGTTCTCTTTCCTTCTCCTTTTCCCCAAACACAAGGCCACCTCTTGCTGCCTAGAATGGCCCTGTCCCTAGGTCCATGCAATTTTCCTGATTCAGTCTGTCCTAAGTAGCTGGGGCTAAAAGTAAAATCTGTATAACTTTCATGTTTATGTTGTTTACTCAAATCTGAGATCCACATTACCTCTTTAAAGGTGGAATCTGCTCTGTTAATCAGAGCAGATTAATCTTGGGAGATGACCCTGTCTTCATATTGATCATTGACTTTTTATCAAAATTTTTTTCACTCAGTTTTTATATACTCAAGTTCTATGCCAAAACTTTTCTGAAAATGTGGCCAACTACTGGGAGCTAGTGAGGTTGTGGGTAATGGAGAAAAACCTACAAAATACTTTACTAAATATGCATACTTTCGAATAGCATTCCAAATATTTACACCCATGGATGAGTGTTTTTATTACTCCCATCAAAGAATCTTCTCTTTGATACAGATGTAGACCATCAAAGAAATCACAACAAATCAAAATGATATTCTGGAAATAGAGCTTCATGCATGCTCACCTCTGTTTTTTACATTTATGTAATGATTTATGCACTGTCCCTATTTCTCAAAGCTCCAAAGACAGCGTGTCAGTGACGATGGGTAAATCTAGAGACTGTTATGATACAAGTCAACCGGCCAGTGTTGCTATAGAGTTATGCGCTGCTTTTGATCTGTGAAACAGTCATTTCTTTCTCCTTCATCACTTAGCCATGAAATTAGCATCATTTTTAACCCAGAGGGAAAAAAATAAAGTTACAAAATAAAGTAAGAAAATAAATGTGATCATGCTTGCACACACATTCATGCACACACAAACACACAGACACACACCCACATACACATTCACATCCCTAATAATTACAAAAAAAAAAGAGGCTGTCAACTTGAAGGGATGTGTCTGAGAGGAGGAAGAGCAAGGGTATCTAAAAGGGTGTGATATACTAGAGAGAGAAAAAGGAGGGGAAAAGTGATGGAATTCTACTGTAATTAAAACTTTAAAAAATATTATTAAGGAATAAACTGCCAACAACAAATAGTGTGTCAGTGGGACCATTGACTTCCAGGGGTCTGTCTTTTTTATCCTTGAGCTCAAAGAGAAATGTTAGAATTTTCATGACTCATAGATGACTTTATCTAGCTTTATTTTGAGTTGCTAAGCCTAAACTAATATCTTAACAATGTTTTTAATCAATAGCAACATAGATTAAGTAGATTCATATGTTATATTCACACAACAAATGCATTTTGCAAGTATTAGTGAAGGAAAAGGCCTGAAACTGTTTACCAAGAATATATAATGTATGAATGCATTATTATAATGGACATATTAATAGCGTTTTGCATAATCCAAATATTAAATACGTAAGACTATTTCATCCCAAATAAAATAACTTGTGTTGAAAGGAGGAGTACTATAGCTCTTTTTTTCTATTTATGGCAAGAGGTCTATGAGTGCCTGACATAAGCTGCCTTTGCTTACTGTATGTACACTTGCTGATCTTGAAGTAGACCCATAGAAAGTAAGCAGGAGATAAGAAACGAGAAGGAGTCCAACACTGTTTGCTGAGCTGATTGTCAGAGAATTTATCAAGTCAATTTTTGTCTTGTTTTCCATGGCTTGAAATTTTTAATCTAAAAATTCATCTTTCTGGACTAAAAATAGTACTTTTACCAGTAAAATGAGAATTGAGGCTGGTGATAATGCTCAGTGGTTAAGGACACATTAGTATGCCTGCTAATTTAATATTTATCTCCCAGACCCATGTAGTAGAGGACAGAATCAATTCCCATAATTTGCCTTCTGACCTCTACATTCATGTCATGGCAGACATGTGCAATATCATACACATGTAAGTACATTTAAAAATATAAAATAAAATTTAAAATGAGACTTAAAGAGTTGTGTCTGCGTGTGTGTGAGACAATTTCTCACTATGTAGCTCTGGCTGGAATTCTCTTCGTAGATCAGGATGGCCTTGAACCCTTATGAATAGAACTTCATCTGCCTCCAGAATACTGGGAACCAGCATACCATAGTACAGATGTCTTACCCAATATTAGATAGTACAATTTACTAAAGGCCAGATTTCACTGTCCACCATTAAATATCTAAAAATATCTTTGGTTAAATATACCTTTATGTTTGTTCACCAGGCGAACTTTGCAAACTGATAGCATCAAACATAAAAACAGCAGATTGTCTAACTACTGCCCTGCCATTCTTCACCATTCTGTCCTCCGCTAAAGACAGAGAAGCATTTACTGGAGAATTCCTGCTTCCATTTGTTCTTTTCTGCTGTTGATGACCATTTTCTAAAGAAGACAGTGACAGGTTATACGAATGGTCTCCAAAGAAATGATTGAGCACCACTCCAGAGTTCATGATGTTTCTGCCAAGCCCTCATATGTCTTAAGTGTCCCAAATGGACATATAAAATACAATATACAGTTCTGTTGTTTCTTTCAGGAGCCTGAACTTGCAGAATCTCCATGGTGGTGAGCATCACAGGTCATTCTTCCCTCACATCCTGATTCTTGTAGGAGATTTAAAGAGCTCAGACAGCAGATAGTGTAGGGAAAGTAATATGTGGGAAGAAGAAGCATAGAATCCTGATGCTGAGCCTTAGACACTGAGTATGAGCAGAGGAGAAGTCAGCAAGCTTCTCTGTTGTTTGCCTTTTCATCATGCCACATTTTCTGGAAATATTAGTCTGCAGAGTCAAGTGCTCAGATCACTGAGTTCATGTGGATGGAAATCAAATGGGGAAAACAGAAATAAACTATAAGATGCAGGTGAAGAAAGGTTTCAACACAAAGGGAGGCAGCTGTAGAACAAACTATCAACCCTCTGTGGGGGAAGAAAATGAAGTTGCAGGTGACTTCAATGGAAGAGAAAGATACAGGGAGAAACAGGAAATCAAGGAAGAGAAAGAGGGAATTTTACAAGATGCAAAAGAAAGATACATGAGGGGCAGGGGTACTTATGACAGCTGGGAACAGCTGGGGAAAGGTCATGCATGCCCTCTGGGCTCCTAGCAATACAGGAGTGAGCGATGTTGTCAGAAAAGATAAACAGGGGACAGAGGGAGACAGTGGGATTCAGAGCCTGCTTGTCACTTGCACCAGGAGCAAGATGAGTACTGTATCCCCAACACATTGTAAAAAATTAGAGGGGTACATGCTTTGGCCTACGAAGAAAGCAGCAAGCAGAGTAGCCCTCCATCATCAGGTTTAAACCTCCAGGCTGCATTGGACACTTT
The DNA here is from genome assembly GCA_004025045.1 of Sigmodon hispidus. Classification (NCBI taxonomy): domain Eukaryota; kingdom Metazoa; phylum Chordata; class Mammalia; order Rodentia; family Cricetidae; genus Sigmodon; species Sigmodon hispidus. The sequence continues at coordinate 29,509 of PVIH01004857.1, forward strand.
CTGGCTTTAGTCCAATTATTTTCCACACAATAGAGCCCGGAGGATGCTTGGCAGCTACCCACAGTGACATGAAAGTGACATTCTTTCAGGAGTGGAGGAGCATTTCCAAGCCAAATTATTGGAAGGTTAAAGTGAAACTCACCAGCATCTTGGTTAGGGAGCCAAGTTGGGGCCTTTTGAAGGGGAGACAATGATAACATAGCAAGCCTGAAATTCCCAGTCTAACAAGAAATGAATGTGATGGGTGAGCAAGAGCAATAGATTAGTGATTTCCCATCTTTGTCAGAAACTAGCACATTTAAATGAAGCCTTGGATAGGAAGAAATGCACAGATGTGTGGAGATCAACAACAGAGGGTGACATTCAACAGAGCTAAATTGTTTTCATTTTCTCTCAGATGCTCAGTGCCTTCCTGGTTCCCACACAGTGTAGAAAACCTGTAATTCTCATCTAGGAGAGAATGATGATTTCTCAGATAGGAGGTCTGCATGTGGAAATGGCTGTGTCTCACAGATCTAGACTGTTCTTAAGGAGAACCACTGTATATTCCAACCTTGTACACAGCTTAAGCAGACCACTGCTGTTTGATAGGATGTTCTTTTCCTGTTCAGGAGCCTGTCCATTGTCCTGGAAAAGAATGATGGACTGAAAATAGGCAGTAATTGTTCCTCCATGGTAATGTTTTCCAATTTCTCAAAAGCAAAGTTGCTTCCATGTGTGAGGAATAGTGGTGAGAATATTTTCTTCCAGGGTTGGTTGAGGGCTTGGTAGGAAATAGGCAGGGCATGATGGGTGCGTCAGCTGGTCAGAGTACAAGTTAGGAACAGAATTTAAGTATGCCCACATGCTTTTCTGTTTACTTAGTGTTTATTCAAGTACTGAGTTATATGTTTATAAAGTTACCTCGCTTCTTAAACAGTGGCAAAATCAGGAAACCATGTTCTTGGGGCTGTGTTCTTCCTCCCTGGGCCACCACCATCACTTGCCTTTGTGATTTAACAGTTCTCTCCCCATGAATCAATGGAGGTGATGGGAACAAGCATTGTCACAGATGAGGAACTTGGCTGCTTTATAAAGTACTTGCTTATAGTGTTCAACCTTGTCTTTGTGAAATCGAAGCTCAACATGGCACACTGCAATAGAACAGGAAAAATTATTTTCTTTGTTAATTATAAAATATTTTACCAATGGCACAGTGCTTGATTAACTGTACAACTTCAGAGGGCAAGAGAAAGGCAGCATAGGAAAAAAATGGAAAAATCTACAGCTATAACAAGCATAGAAAATCAGAGTCTATAGAGATAACTCCACAGTTGAGGACACTTGCTACAGAGGACCTGAGTTCAGTGTTCTGCATCCAAATAGAGTAGCTCACAAACACCTATAACTCTGGTTCTAGGGAATCTATCTCCATCTTCTGGCTTCCTTGGAAGTGTAGACAAAGGGCACATAACACATAAATAGAGAGGTAGCTACAGATACATACATACTTTAGAAACACATAAAAATTATGTACATATTTTACATATATATTATATATAATATATAATAATTTTATTTTATATACAATTTTTAAAGAATAAAAAATATATCATGAGGTTTCATTAAAAACAAAAAGACAGAAAGGAAGACAAAGAAAGAAAAAAATAAAATTAATATGAGTACATAAGCTGGAAGAAAATACTAGAGGACAGAAATCTAGTGGAAGAAAAGAAATGCTCAAAGTTGGATTCCTAGGTTAGAAGGAGATGTCAAAGATAAGTTAGAAACAACAGCTAATTGTCAAAAGCAATCAGAACAATATTAAAAAATTAGGAAGCCTTAAATATTCACAAACAGCTTCAGATTAAGTTGGATTGTATAAACAATTGACCTCTTTTCATGTCAAGATGCCTTCACCCACATAGCACATACTCAGTTGACTCTGTGTAAACTGATGAACAACAGCAAACCCACGAATGTCTAAAAGCATCCATTCATAGAAAATCTTCAGAGGGGTAGGGAGGCATATTGATGCAATATAGAAGGTATTGATAGAGGCTAAAACTGTCCTCTTTGAGCATTATTGGTGGAAAATTTAAATTGTATTTGAACTACCACATGTATGAGATTGCTGACAGTTATTTAACTGATGATGATGACGAGTTAAAATCTCCACAACAGAGCAACAACTGCAGATTTATTAATTCTACATGGTGCATATGCCTCATAAATAAATAAATATCTGTGGAAAGTCATCCCTTTGCTATTGTTTACCTGTCACTCAAGCCTGTGTTTCTGTAATCCACTATGATGTCAAAGAGCCACAGCTTTATTAATTTGACAATATTGATTTGAGAGAAGAAAGGCTGGGAAAGGAAGAAGTGTTCTGCACCTGGAAGCCACTTCTATTCTTGTTGTCCCTGAATGCTTCAGCTCCATTAGCACCAGCCCCTGGCTTGACATGCATTTAGTGCTTACCGCCCTAGTCAAATTGGTCATTAAGAAATGATATAGTTAGTTCTCTGTAGTTCTAGTTCACTGACTGGGCAGAGGAATGGAACCAAGAAAGGGAGACAGGATCCCATCTTTGTGATAAACTAGTTCATAGAATTATGACTTCTGTGTGTCTTCCATCCCATCATGGCTGTACTAGGCTATAGTCTTTTACCTGTTCATGGAGGTGGGACTTAAAGAGTGCTAGTAACTTAGAACTGGGAAGGGAACAAGTGTACATCACCCTGTGGGTCATTGCAGCCCTCAACAGGCCAGTAAGAGTGCTGTTCTCCATAGGCATATTTGTCTTTCAAATACTATTACACAATATGTTTCTTTCTAGGTTATATATGAGGTTTGTCTCACATTTTATATATTCATGTATAAGGCACATCCACCTGAGCAAAATTTTGTTGTTTCTACCGGGACACTGTGGTCCCTTGTGTGAGTGGGTCTTTGTGTGCAGCAGCACAGCTTTGCTTTTATACAACAATGGTGACATGCAGAGGATTTCAGAGAAATGTATTAGCCTAGCAGGAGGAAATTCTGTTCCTGATCTGTAAAATGGGAGGTGCTGTGTAATACTTACCTTGTTGTTGTACTTCAAAAATAAAATGGGGCTTATGCTCAAAAAGTAAATGGAGCTTTATGTTTATAAAAAAACATCAGTTGGATGTACCTTGATCTCTGTAAGGCTCCAGCTTAAGCAGCACACTGACATCCAAGCTGCCACCTTGCTTATGATGGTAAAAAATTAGAATCAAGATAAATAATGATAGAGCTCCCCAGACTCAGCACATTTACAGCTAGCTCATATCAAGGCACAAAACCCCCTAAGATAAGTGAATCAGTTGCTCCAGACAAAAAAACAAAAACAAAAACAAACTACATTTATAGTGTTTTTTAAAAATCACCCTTATTCTCAACGATATATCTTAAGAACCATAGTGAATGCCTAAAACATGAACATTATTATAGCCTATAATTACTGTTTTGTCCTATATATATATATATCCAACCCAAAGTTTAATTTATAAATTAAGTATAGAAATATATTAACAGCAATAACATCAGCCTGGATAATATTTTTTACTTAAAGGTATTAGGATCAGTAATACTTTGAATTTAAGATTTTTGGATTAAGTTTGCATAGATAGAGAGACAAATAGACAGACAGACAGACTCAGGCAGGGAGCTTTTATCTCAGCTCATAGTGGTGTGTGCAGATCTCTATAATAGAGAGAATGTAGTCGCATGAGTCTGAAGCAGCTGGATACATTGATTCGTGGTCTGGAATCTAAGATGGATGAACTTCAGTGCTTAAGCCAGGACTCTGAGACATACAATGGTACCACCACATTTAGAATGAGTCTTCCAACCTTAATTAATCCAACCTAGAAATTCCCTCACAACCACACCTAGAGGTTTGTTTTCTAAGTGATTAGAAATCCTGTCAAATTGGTAATTAATGTTAAACATCACAGAGTCTTAAATAAAACAAAGGTTATAAAAATACATTTAATGAAATTCTCTGGCAATCATTATGCAGCCAAAGGAGTCACTAAGAAACTATCTGGAATGGCATACAGTGTGGATGCACTGGGCAAGTGGTGGATTCATGTTCATCATAGGTAGATGAGGTGGGATACTGTACAGTTCCATCACAGTACGTAAAAGGAACACAACTTAAAATGCACAAGTTGCTTATGTTCATATTGTTTTCCCTTACATGTTAGACTCATCACAGGTAACTGAAGCTGAAACATAAGGAGGAATTTCTGTAGTGTGCTATTGGGGTGACTGAGGTGAGGAGCCATTACCAATCTGAACTTTTGAAGGCTATCAAAAACCATAACAATGAGAATTAACAACTAGCAAGAGGAAAACAGTTGAGAAGAAAGTTCCAAAGAGAGTTGAGAAAGGAGATGTGTAATTAGGAAAGTTTAATACAGCAGGCAACATTGTTCTAATGTATATATAGGAAGCTCAACTAGAACTGAACCCCGAAGACTCCTCTGGCTGTTGTTGCAAATGTATACTTATGGGCCAGTAAATAACCATGTGAATCAGAAAGCAGATATAGAAGAAAATGTAGGTACAGTCTGTTGTCAAAACCTGAACCTGCCAAAACATTCTCCAGTGGATTCTGATAGTTGTTTTCAGGGTAATATTAATTGAGTCCCTGTACCTGAGAACCAGATTTTAGTCATTATTCTTGTTGTGTGACATGCTAGAAAGCTCAGCTTGTCTCAGATTCATAGCAGATAAAATTGTACTTGATGGCTGCCTGCAGAGATAACTTGAGAAGTTAATAAATAAATAACAACAGGAATTAAAGTCTATAATAATAATGTGGGCTAAATTCAAACCCAAAAGTGGATACAAGCTTCACTGATAGAAACAATATAGAGTTTGTAGAGGACTGGAAACTTCTCTTTTTCTGTGTTCTTTGGGATTTATTTTTTATACTCTTCTGTATTATAGAGGTCTATAAAGTATTTGGAGGATATACAATTTGTATGAAAAAGGCTATAGAAAAGAAAGATGATGCATTCTCACCATATATAACCTTAACGCTTTCCCTTCCCACTCAAACATTGCTTCTAGGCAGAAAAGGGATCCCTACCTGATATACAATATTGGACTTAAAAGTCAATAGGAATGTTTCACAGGGACTGGCCGCCAATTTATGGTTCATAGTTGGTGTATTAATTTAGAAAATGTTTTGAATGGTTTATGACCAGCAGTCTCTAGTCAGTTGCAGTACTATGACTGGGGAAAAGAAAAGCCTGAATTCTATCTCTTGTGAAGGTTAAATTGAAGAGATGCTTGCCTTGGATCAAGCTTTAATGAAACATTAGGGGTGAGCCCTGAGAAGCAAGCCCAGTGACACAGGCAGTGAGCTGATCTTGCCACTTCCCCAAGGTCACATTCCCCCATAACGACTCTTCTTTTCTGGTTCCAATATAGAGGGTTGGTGTGAAATGGTCTCAGTGTGGTCTGAACTTGGAACTTTTTCTAATTAAATTTTGAAGTGTTTAGTGTGTTTTCATTTTGGTTTTCTAATTTGATGGGTCTCATTTGTATCATTACTATGGATTTCTTAAACCCTCGCTTCGGTTATTAATTTCTCATTTGTCCCAGGCCAAGCCGTTATGCTTTGATGTACACATAACAGAAAAGAGAGCTAGAAGAATCATCCAGAGAATTTAAAGGCAAAAAGCACAAATTTCTGAAAAAAAACTATTTTAGATAAAATAAGATGTTTTACATAAATGACTTCAACGGTACTATGACCTTCTTCTACACCATCAGCTATCGGGGGGACTCATTCTAATGATTTAGTGGACACCTAGGAGCAGGGCAATTCACAGTTTCAAGATTGGATTCTTTATTTGAGGTAAAAAATGTCCCTCCTATCAGGAATGACAGTCATCTCTGTGGACAGTTTTCCTGCAAAATTCTTCAAAACCAGCCATTAGCCAGATCCTCAGTCACCTCCTCAAAATGTAAAGACAGGGGTGGGTAGGAAACTCCCTCTGTAGATAAAAGCGTGCAAAGGACACACCTTTACTATGTGGTACAAAATATAGGTTTACAGGCCTGGTAAAGAGGCTGAGTACTGTGCATAAACATGAGATATAGTAATATTAAAATATGGTGAGTTAAACTTCCTAACATAAATAGAAGAACTTAATGGACAGATAAGGAAAGGTAGACATTTGGAGAATAAAATCAACTTATCTATGTTTTCTTGGAGATAATAATTCTAGGTTTCACTGCTATTTGTGATTCCTTGATGAGAAATATTGACCCTTCATTCATTGAGGAATTAGGTACTTTCTGTAACTCAGATATTGATTTCAGAGGGAAAGACACTATTCCCTGACTCTATGGGGCATCTATTACAAGAAAGATGCTTTTCTAGTTATGAGCAGAAAGCATTATAATGTGTCTGAGATAATGAAACTTGTTTTTAGTGTAGATTTCTTCAGTAAGATTATCCTCTTAAAACTTGAGGAACCAGAAGATTGTTTGGGTAAAGCATATCTAGAGGCAGACCAAGGTTAGGAAGATCAAAAGTTCAAGGCCAACCTAGGCAATTTGTTAACAACTTATTTCAAATTAAAAACATTCAAAAGGGACTGGTGTGACTCAGAGGACTCTTTCTCAACAAGTACAAGACCCTGGACCCAATCTCTTGTGTTGCGAAATTAGTTAATTAATTACTATATAAATAGCACTTCAAAGTATCAAAAGTCAAGAAACAAAGATAATAACTGAGGACTGACACCATGAGTGACTTAATGGGAGTCGTTCTTTTCCTCTCAGCCCATTGGTTGCCAGTCTGCAAGGGCAAAGGGGAAGAAGCAGCCACAGAAAGCTTTGTACGAGGCCCTTGAGCAAGAAAGGAGATACAACTCTGCTCCATTCCAGAGTATAAAGAGTTTATAGGATTGGGAATCTGGGGACAATGTACATTGACACATTGCTATCATAAGGCTCCAAGTATGTTAAGCAAAGAAGGCTTCCAGGAGGAATCCTTGCAAGGATTCAAGATAAAAATAAGTCAGGCCTCTGGTTAAAAGATGGCTTTCTGATAAGGTCTGTCCTCTGGGCCTAGGGACATTCTGTAGATAAGGCCAGCTAAGAGGCAGGAAGCTTTGCTGAAGATGGAGGGATCTTCCATGTCCCAGAGCTATTGAGATAAGCTGCACTGCACGGCAAGGAAGACTGCTGCCTTTACCAGTCAGCAAAAATCTTCTAACTTGTGTTATTTGGTAGCAGGTGTTAATTAGTGGAGAATCTCAGCATACATATGTATGCTAAGTTCCTGTTTCATAATAATTACACTTACATATATTTACTTATGGTATTCAGACTATAGAAGAATTACAAATATTGTTTCACCTTATAAGTAAGGATTCTGTAATAAATCATGTGAAAAATAAGTTCAACAGAAAACTGGAAGAATACTCTAAATAAAAACTTTTTAAAGGTTATAGCTTTATTAGAAAAGTAAGTCATAGAACCATATTTTACTAATTTTCACTTTGTTTGAATAGGGACAAATGACTTGTATATAATCTATAGATTGTATGTTAATGCTTTAAACTGCTATGTGACTGACAATCCCCTTACCCTCAGTGCAGCTAGCATAGGTCAAAAGACAATTAAGATTAGTCAATGGTAAGTTGGCTGAACCCACAAGATTCTCTCCTGGGTACTAGAAAGTTAATTGGATAACACCACTGCATTTATCAGAGGTGCACAGCACATCATACACAGTACATTGGCAAACAAGAAGCTTTCCTACTTTTTTTCATGCTGGCTAAGAAATTTGATGCTGTGTGTTGTTTGTGCTCCCTGTGTGTGGTGGAATGCTTAAATCTAGCTAATTGCCAAACTTAGTGCTTTACAGTTACTCTTTTCACAGTACCTGGCATCCACATGCTATTGATTTTTACGGATATATCATTAACTATATATAGTCAGTGCATTACAATATTACTATTGAAATTTACTCCTATTTGTCATCATATATCACTTGAGCAGTGTTTTCCTATCTTGTTACCCTCCTAACTGCTCTAGTTTCTGTGTGGTGAGCATTACAGACTCAATTTCTAAGAGATCAACTTTCTTAGATCCCACATAAGTGAGATCATGTAGTATTTTTCTTTCTATGTAAGAACATTTTTCTTAACATAATGACTTCAGGCCCATTTTGCAAGGATTTGATTCTTCCTATGGCTGAAAGTTGAAAGTAGTTTTGTGTGTGTGTGCGCGTGTGTGTGTGCACGCGCGCATGCGCGCACCTGTGTGTGTTCAAGGCCAACCTGGGCAATTTATTTATTTATTCATATTTATTCAGTTTATTTATCCATATTTTTTTATTAATTTATCTATTAATGAAAATTTGAGTTTATTACATATCTTGACATTTATAAAGTATGTTCTTATAAATATGAACATACCAACATTTATTCAATTTACTGGTTTATTTGCTATATTTAATTATAGATGTAATTGTGGAACTGCAGGATAATTTGGTAGGTCTATTTTTTAACACTTAAAATTGTAGATTTTATGTAGCTTTATGAGGCTTTATGAGACATGGCTCAACAGTTAAGAGCACTTAACCTCTTGTGGAGGAAGACCTGGTTTAGTTTCTGACATTCACACTGTAGCTCACAACTATTCATAACTTCACTTCCAGGGGATAATAATGCTTTCTTCTAAAATCTGTGGGTACCAGACAAATGGGGCACAGACATACATTCATGTAAAGAACTAATACACATAAAATAAAACCAATTTACAAAGGCAGACTTTAGTATATAAAAAAATTAAGCTTATGATGAATCAAAGCATGATGCATTAATTAAGAGATACTCATATTTATTTAACAATCTTATATTTATTTTTTACATAGTATTTTTTAAGGTTTTTTAATATTTTTCATTTGTCATTTTGGAAGTTTTTTGTTGTAAATATAATTATTTTTTGATAACAATTATTAGTTACAATGATCATTGTGGACTTTCCTGTTGGAAAAAAAAAACATTTCTTCTTCAGTTAGAGTTTTCTTTCTGTATTTTGAGGTATTGGTTTAATTTTTTTTAATGCCTGGTGGATTCTGATATGTCAGCATGATGTTTTTCTTTTAGAATACTGCAGGGTTCTGGAGGAGTGAGGAAGTAGTCCTGTTCATCTGGAAACATAAAAGGCACTGAGTTTAGGATTGCCTCTTTTTTCAGGGAGCCTCATAACTGACTGGTACATATGGCTTAATACCTGAATGAACCTGTGAAAGAATGCCATCTTTTTGCCCATTATGATTCTAGCAGTTTTAGTTTTCAATGTTTTTCAGAACTCACACTTAGTCACTCCAAGGGATTATTATGTCTTTATTGACAGTTACTTTGGGACATATGTAAAATATTCAGATAGAAAGAAGGCTTAGACATGGACACAAACATTATAAACTTAGGTGGTTATACCATAACAGAAGTGGATTAATGACACCATAGGAATCTAGTGTGGGGAAAATATTCTGTCCTCACAGGAAAAATCAATGTGTGTGTGCGTGCGCGCGCGCACGCACGTGCACGTGTGTGTGCATGGGTATGCGTGTCTGTGTGTTTGTATGTGTGAATATGTGTGTGTGGTCAGGGAGGACACCATAGCAGATGAGACTCTTCCACTTATCCTGGATGGAGACACAAATGGGTGATGAGAGATGAATAAAGAAATGTCAGATACTTTTTCAAAATAGCTTCTACAAGAAAAGGAAGGTGTGATAACAGAAACAGAAAATGGAGAGATAAACATGAGGGTGGATTCTTCTTCAAATCAGATTTTGGATGTAATTGTATTTTTGAGAATTTGAAGAAAATAGAGATAGATATTTTGAATATATGGGAAAGAGTAAAGGCAGGTGGTACAAAAAGATCTGACTAAAGTTTGCAAATGAGACTGACTTTATGACAGAGGGCTATTTCATAACAGGATTGACAATCTTAACCTCCAAAACCAAATACATCCACAGATACTACATTTTGGTGGTGATTTCCTGCCGCTGATAGTAATGTAGCCTAGAAACTTGAGTGTTTAAAAAAGTATCATGTTTGTAGCTTCTCAGAAACTGTGTCTAAATAATTCCTTCACAACTTTCTGAATAGAGAATGTAATCACTTTTAGCTAAGGATTTAGGTTTATCAATATTCTAAGACAATATTTGCAGAGGCACCATGGGCTACAAGCTTCCACACTGGGTTCTTAAAAACAGGTGATGGGAAAATGCAGACTTCCTGCACGGTAACCATGCCAGCAATCATAGGCAATTATTGCAAATGCATGTAGAATAAAAGATGTTTAATACAAGAAAAGAGAAATATACCTTTTAAGGCAGGACAATGTCATGGTGTTCTGAATCTCATGCCCTAGCTGTGAAATATTCTAAGGAAAATACCTGAATTTACACAAATATAGAGGCATGTCTTATCTTATGAAATGCCAGTTTGCTGGTGAAGAGAGTAGATATAATTTTCTTCAAAACAGCATGAGTTCTATGAGAGCTAGATTGTATTCCAAGAGTACCAAGCTGTCACTTTTGGGGTGTCTGAAAAGCTAACTCTTTGTGAGTTTTATGCTGGTAAACCCTTTCCAGAACATGAACAAGGAAGTATGGTTTTGTTCTACCCTTCCAGCATGCTGCTGTTATCCCAAGATGAATGACAGGTAATCAGAAAATACTACTTTCCTATCAAATGCTGTTAGAAATTAGATCAAAAGACATTTTATAGTTCAGTGAAACATTCTCCAAGAAATTTAAATAAACAACTTAATTTGTAACAGAGTTTTTGAAAGGCTTTATTGTGAAGGTGGTCATTGTGAAACCTTGAGAAACCTTCCTATATGCTGTACCTTAAAATGTATTGAACAGGATTTTGTTATTGTTACTTTTTCCAGGCAATATCTTATTGGGTACTTTCTGCCTAAAGTGTAAGAAGCCTAAATACTGTAATTCTCTCCACAAAATAAAAAGCTTCATTAGTCGTAGTGCATAGTTGCCACGGGAATACACCTGTGTATTTGTCAGACAGTCAAAGCAGAAACAATCTTGTATAATTCCAACCACATAGAATTGATATTTGTATTTTATTTTAGAAATATAACAATATACTTTTGAAGAAATAACTCACAGGTGGACCATGTTTCTTGCAACTAAAAATGATTAAGTATTAATTAAAAAGTGGAATTGATCATTGTCTAGTAAATTTTCTTCTAAAGATCCTACCCAAATTTTTTAACTCATTGTTAACTAACATTTCTTTTAGTGTTTCACCTGGCACATGAGAAGGTGTTTTGCTATTTTTCTTGATCTGGGGCTGTAGACAGATTTCAAACAAATGAAAGTTCTAGAGCTTGAATATTAATATACTCATAAGAAAGAACAAATTATAACATTCCTTCCTTTTTTTGAGGTCTGGAAAACTGCTACAAAAGGCAATCTGTCATAATGCAATTCTTTTCTACTGTACACAAAATGTACAGTAGATACATTTAAAATATAGAAATAAGGCCTGTAAGCTGAAATACGTAGGAAATTTTTGTCAAAGAAAGTGAAGTGTTTATGATTTGGGACACACCTTTCGTTTTATGTGAACCAGTCTCATGGTTAGCAAAGAAATTCAATGAAGAAAGAAAATTATAAATTCTAGACACCACATTAATTAGTTAAATGCTACCCAACATATTAAAGTTTCTCTCTAATAGAATTCCCCCTCCAAACAGGAAATACACATTAAAACTCAAAAGCCGTTTCAGCAGAACAAGCCAATGGTCCACTCAGTCTGGCAGCCTGTCTCCAAAGGCAGCTAATAGTGAACGCTTCAGAGGAAGATGGAAACATTTGATAATGCTCTCCATTCAATGGAAAAACCTCTACTGCTAGCAGAATGAATACTTATATAGCAATGGAACATAGAATGAATCTGATTTTAGGCAGCTAGCCCCAAGTCTTTAGTCAATATCTCACATTATTTTGAAATGTATTTTTGTTCAAGTCAATACAGAATCAGTGGTGCAACCCAAATCTTAGAAGGAACCACATTATTAAAAGTGAAGAGGTGTGAATTTGCTGATTTTGATTTTTACAGAAGAATCCATTTGACTTTTGGTGGTGGATACTCCATTATACATTTGCATTTTTGTCTCCTAAGAGGAGACTACATACCCAGAATATATACAGAGAACTGTGTTAAATAGGATCCACTACTAAGTATAGACAAACATATTCTGACTAAACTTCTAATGATATATATGTATATGTAAATACATTAAATGGTGTGCAAGGCCAATATAGCTTGTATAGATGCATAAACCATACACACACATAAATGTATATATCTGATAATGTTTAAAATGTTTTGGCCATGTCAACACAAGTCTCAGGTCTAAGCAGATCCACATTTGTATTTTTCTTGACTTTTTAAAATTGTTTAAAGGGTCTGTGAGTAGAGGAGGAAAGAAGGGGGAAAAGCTCTTGTTTCTATTCATGTGTGAAGTTCAGGGCATGAAAAAGCTCCAATTTCCATCAAGAAATATGTTCAGATTATTATATGTCCCTGGGATGAGAAAATTCAATTAATTCAGAACCTGTACATTGGGTCTGACAGACCCAATGATCTTTTCAGGGGATAAATGTTGAAAATGTCAACTTCACAATATGGTAAAATGTGATGTTTCTCTATTAAAGGCACTACAGACCATTTATTGATTTTAAGGAAAAAAAAGAAAAAAAAAGAAGCAACATGTACCAATTGAATAGGAAGTCAGACAATCCAATTATAGTTATAAAACTGGAGCATTGGGTCTGACAGACCCACTGATTACAAACAACTTCTAGACAATCCAAGAGAATAGCAACCCATTCACAGATATTCATACTCAGAAACATGTCTTATAGCTAAAATGAATTGTCATGGAAGGCCAAGGATCAGCATTTTATTACTGATTTATTAGAGTTACATTGAGCTGTAATATATTTGAAAGTTCACTCATGGTTACAGGTTTTTGAGGAAATGGGTTTCATTTATGTTCTGCTTCAGTATGATCTGACGATCAGAAATCTGTACATGAGATCTAAAAATTATTTATTGTACTGACCCCTTTCAGCTTAGTGATTCAGCTTCACTTTTTGTCCTATTCTCTATCTATCATCATTCAATATTTATTTATTATCTGTCAGTGTGATAAGATTATACAAAGGTACTCCAATCAGAGCTTGGTATGAATCATACAATACCTTGCTTCTTAGATTCCAAGAGGGGTGAGATTTTCATTAATCATATAATCTGGTAGTAATAATATTAAAGAAGGTTTTTCTCTGAAAGATAAGTGTTACAAAACTGAATAGGACTATATTTTTTTCCACATGAAAGATATGAGTGAATAAACAAATGATAGCAATGGGCCTGAGATTCAACTGAGGACTTCCTAGATGATTGATGCTCTTTGTGCATGGTTGGAAAACACTGATGAAACTGGCATCCTCTGAAGGACTCTTAAACTTGGTTGGTGGTGTACAGGAACAGAAGAGGAACCCTTGGATTGCTGTCTATTTAGGTAGCTGTTACTCCATTCATATACTATGAAATGAAGCTTTCCTATTTTCGTTTTTATGTTTGAGAAAAGAACTGCATGATTTCTTCTTTCCCTTTCCCCTCCTCAATCCCTCCCATATACTCTTCCTTGCTCTCTTTAAAAATAATGGCCTTTTTCATTGATTATTGTTATAACAAATATGTATATGACCATAAAATATTCCTAAGTATAATCTGATTAGTCAGTATAGTATTCCATATATATGGAATATATATATATATATATATATATATATATATATTGCCAAGGTTGAACACTGGCTAATGTGTTGTAAAAGATTTCTGACCAAGTTTGGGCCAGAGGTCTAATCTGCCCACAGCAGCTTTTACCGCCCCCCAAAAATAACTCAGATGCTTATATTAATTTCATACTGTTTGGCTTATGTCTTGGTCACACTACTAGCAGTTCTTTCATATTAATTTAACCTATTTCTATTAATCTGCTTGCCGCATGGCTCAATGGCCCCTAGCTTACCTGGGTCCTACATGTTTCTTCTTTGGAGGCTGGATGAAAACTGCCTGATTCTATCTTCCTTCTACCTGTCTCTCCTCTGCTTTCTCCACCCACTACTACGGTGCTCCACACAGGCCAAAACAGCTTCTTTATTTATAGAATAATACAGAGAACAGTCCCACCGCACTAATGGATAAATAATTAGTATGGAAACCCTCCTTTTTCTCATAGTGTCAAAGAAAATAAAGTATCTAGGAATTAACCTAACCAAGGAAGTAAAGGACCTCTACAATAAAAACTTAAAACATCTGAAGAAAGAGAGAAAAACACTAGAATATAGAAAGATATCTTATGCTCATTGCTTGGTAGAATAAATATTGTGAAAGTGATCATTTTTCTAAATGTTACTTAGAGAAACAATGTAATCCCAGTGAAAATCTTCATTCCATTCTTCATAAATAGGAAAAACAAACAAACAAGAACTTTCCTAAAATCCATATGGAACCACAAAAACAAACAAATGAACAACAAAAAACAAACAAACAAACAAAAACAAAGATAGCTAAAACAATCTTAAACAAAAGGAAAAGGATTACCATTTCAGATCTTAGATTACAGAGCCTGGGTAAAAAAGAAATAAATGATATGGTTCCAGCACAAAGACAGACAGACATAGAACAATATGTAACTTCAATCATGTGATATTGACACAGATATCAAAAACATAAGCTGAGGGAGAAAAAGATCTTCAACAGGTGGTGCTGGGAAAATTGGATGTCCCCTTACCTCATTTGTGAAATGTTTCTAAAGTGCTGGAAAGCCAGAAAGAAATTTGAAGAGAAATAAAGTGATGTTGTCTCTATTGCAGTTAACATCACTATTTTTCCATCAATATAGGCAAGAGGCTGTTTAGGATACAAACAAGGAAGCGAACATGCTCAAAGTTAAGAAAGGACCTTTCCTTCCAGGGTGGGCGATGTCATTTCTGTGTGTGTTTTAGGTCTGGTGTATCTTCCAGGGTGGGCTATGTCACTTCTGTGTGTGTTTTAGGCCTGGTGTATCCTCCAGGGTGGGCGATGTCACTTCTGTGTGTGTTTTAGGCCTGGTGTATCCTCCAAGATTTGTATGTTTGTATGATTAGGAAAAGTGATTGGATCATGATTACTCTGATCTCATAGATGGCTTCATTCATTATTATGCTCAAAAGCTGGTGGAGGAATTGGAAGTAATTAAAATTTTGGAGCTAAATTAAGTCATCAGCAACCCTTTCCCCATTTCTTGCTCTCAGTTTCCTGTTTGCCCGGAAGGAGACTGCTTTCTTTCACAGTGTGTGCCCTTCATGCTGTTCTGTTTGATCAAAGTTCACAAGCAATAGAGCTGAACACACATGCATAGAAACCTCAAAAACCCTGAGGGGGAAAAAATAAACCTTTTCTCATTTAAGCTGAATTTCTTAGAAGTTTTGTCACACTATCCTATGATAGTAAGTAGAGCCCCCTTGCTATTCATAATGCTTTTGTAGAAAAGCATTCAGATATATGAGAACTATCAATAATTTAGTGTCTAATATTGCCATGTAGGCATCTCAGATACTTTAAGAAAACACATAGATGAAGTTGAAAATAGAGAGTAGAATGGTGGCTATTTAGTGTTAGGGACATAGGATGATGAGCTGGGTATACAGGTAAAAAGTCATAGTTAGAATGACTTAGAAGAATAAGCATTGGTGATCTCTATCAAAGTAAGGTGATTATAATTAGTGTAATAGGGTGTGCATTTCTTTTCTTTTTGGGAGGGTGAGGATTGATTGATAGTGTATCAAAGACTTTAAACATGACAGGCAAAATGCTTTATCATTGAGCTCTACTGCACTTCCAAAACAGATGAAACAAAACACTTAGGCTTTTAATGCTTTTACCTAAAAAAATAGTAAATCTTCAAGGTAGAAGATATATTACTTACCCCATATAACTGTACTCAAAACACAGAAATCTCCTTATTAACATGTTCTTATTGTTAATTAAAACTTTAAAGAAAGACCTGAGAATTTGTAATGACCTATGTGGTCAGGTGAAGATATGTACCCTTCAGCTTAAAATCCGGAACTAAAGAGATGGTACTCAGAAGCCAACTTACTCAGCCCCTCATTCTGGAAGAACTGGTTTCTATAACAACGGCCTTTATTCATATTCTTGTTTGCATATATCTTTTCCTGTCAAGCTTAGAATGTCCTGTGCTATAACAACAAAGAACATGCAAAAGGTAGCCAAAAGTTGTCAGTAACCCAGAGCAAGAGCAGTCATTGAAAGTAAATGTGTTACTCTTTTAAAACATGAAGACTTGTTTTCATTAAGAATCTGACCACAGGGAGTTTAATTATGCTCCAGTAAGTAAATGAACAGCATGAATAGGCGCTTTTATAAATGGGGAGATAGGAAGAGTGGGTATGAATCTGAGAGGTCTGATTTCTGAGTCTGATTGGGTGCATGTTGTAAAATCAGTAAATAATAAATATATAAATAAAAATAATAAAAAAGAAAAAAATGTATAGATGATCTAAATAAAACACTAACATTTGATGGAAAAAGAAAATAAAGCAATACATGAACAGGGTCTGGCCAGTTAAAACTTGAGGAACTAAAAAATAATATTTTTTTCAATAATTTAAAATACTGATTTTAATTGCTGTATTGGAAATGCTTGGTTTATAATGTATGTGACACAAGGCTAGGAATCAGTGTTAATTATAGTAATAGTAGTTGATCCCGTACAGTTTAATCAGTATCTTTTTCTATATTATTGGAAGTGAGTAGTTGATATTATCTGATTTAAAAATAAGTCACTGAACACCTTTAAAATATATAATATTATCTGTATTTTATACGACAAAAACTAACATGCAAAGAGTTAGCCACATTTCTCATATAAGAGAACAATCAGGTTTTTATTCTTGTTGCCTTTGTTCTACAGCCTAATTTCTTTTTTTTATTAGAAATAGATTTTTTCCCTCATCTAATATGTCCTGATTATAGTTTCTCTTCCTTCTTTTCTTTCCAGTTTGTTCCCACTTCCCTTCTATTCCAGTCAACCTCCTTTCTGTTTCTCATTAGACAACAAACAGTCTTCTTAGGAAAAATAATAAAATATAATAAGATAAAATAAAAACTAACATATAAGAATAGGATAAAACAAACAGAAGGTAAGAGCCCAAAAGAAGGTACAAGAGGGGGCTGGAGAGATGGCTCAGCGGTTAAGAGCACCGGCTGCTCTTCCAGAGGACCCGGGTTCGATTCCCAGCACCCACATGGCAGCTAACAACTGTCTGTAGTTCCAGTTCCAGGCAAACACCAAGGCAAATAAATAAATAAAGTTTAAAAAAAAAAAAAAAAAAAAAAAGGTACAAGAAACAGATCCACTCATTTGCACACTCAGAAATCCCATCAAAACACTAAACTGGAAGCCATAATATATACACAAAGGATCTGGATGTTAAAAAGAGACAAGAATCTATATCTACATCTATATATATAACTTTTTATAAAAAGGAAAACTCCTGACATGAGCTGATAAGGTAAGAATCTTCCAAAGATGCTGATTCCTGTTGACCATCTACTGTTGGGCATGCAGCCTAGCCTTAAGAGTAATTTGTTTCTCCAGTGAGACTTTCTTGGTGGAATCTGATTTTCATTTGCAAATATATTGTAGACTGCTTCTAGTTTAGAATGGGGGATGTGTTTGCTTTTCCATTCTTCTCCACCTGGTGCAGTGGTGCAGACCCATGTAGGCTCTGTTGCTGCCCTCCCCCCCCATGCAACAATCTTGTTGATTTAGAAGGCCTTGTTTTCTTGGTGTCATTCATACTCTCTGACTCATACACTCTTTCCTCTTCCTATTTCTTGAAGTCCCCTGAACCTTAAGAGGAAACAAATAGACACTTCCAGTTTTGGGCTGTGTTCCCAAGGTCTCTCAATGCTCCACATGATGTCTGGCTACGGGACTCTGTTTTTGTTTCCATCTGCTGCAGCAGGAATCTTTCCTAATGATCAAAGCCTCATTTCTTGCAGGCTATCTTGCTTAAAGCCAAGTAATTATCCTATAGTAACTGCTACTTTTCTTAATATATAGCTTTTACCACTGGCTTAAGTCATTGAGGTTTATGATAATATCACTTGTGAGTATTTGAAAACTATAATTTCTAAGGCAAAAGTTGGTATATAAAGGCCTATGCCATCGGTTTGTTTTTCTTCTTGGGAGTCATAAGAGCTCGTGAATCAACAGAGATCAAAGAAGACCATGTGAAATGACCCTGTTTAACAATGTTGCGGCATAGGGAAAACAGCTTTAGTTGTAGAAATGAGCACAAAATAAAGAAAATTCAAAGTATATTTCTGTTTAGATCTCATCCATTTTGAAGATCACTTTAACTTATTTGATCATAAACTTCTACGCACACAAACACACAAACAACCCCATGTTTTTAATCTAGTTTGCTTAGGCTTTTTACAAAGGAGAGAACATGGTAACACACAAAGATGGGAAAATCACACAACACACGTACCTGCAATTCATTTCTGTTTATTGTTGGACCATTTATTTAGTGATCAGTTAATCTTTCTGTACATTTGTTGGAAATGGGGAAATGAAATGAAAGCATTTGTATTTGGACCTCAGGGACACCACATTCTTATATAAAGAGCCATACTGCCA
Organism: Sigmodon hispidus; assembly: GCA_004025045.1. Taxonomy (NCBI): domain Eukaryota; kingdom Metazoa; phylum Chordata; class Mammalia; order Rodentia; family Cricetidae; genus Sigmodon; species Sigmodon hispidus. The sequence goes on from PVIH01004857.1 coordinate 48,313, forward strand.
CTTCATGGGTATAAAAACAACACTACTAAAGCATGCCTGAGTCTCACAGAATCCCAGAAGAAATAAGTTCTGTATATAGAATATGTTCACTGTTTGTGGATGGAAACACTGCAAGGTGTGATCTCATGTCTTCATTGCTTTCTTTGTTTACAACAATTTTTATATGTATCCTGAGGTAACTGGACATCTAGAGATCATTCTTGAGTAGTAAAGTTGGTAAAGCCCTAACCAACAATGGGCTGTTTTCAAAACCAGCCTCAGTTGATACTTTTATAGAGAAAATGATGAACACACACATGGTTTATGACACATCTCAACATTGGAGAATACTGTAGTATAATTCCCTCTTTATCAGAGCATCATACCAGATGACCTGATGCTGATTATTCTGTAGTGTTTTGACAACATTATTTAGTGTTTATTTTTACTAGATTTATTGTAAGCATTTTTATTCCCTGCTGAAGACTATATTCATGGAGTATAAAACATAATTAAAACATTTGATTGGTAATGGATATATATTTTGGGGATTGAGGTATAATACTTTAACTCAGTTCAAAGCAAACCTTATGAATAAGATCAAATAATATCAAAGTGATTTGGATATGCATAAGCTTTCAGACAGTCAGTCACTGACAAAATGAAAAACTATGAAAACAGCACATCACATTCAGGGTTGTTTCTCATCGTTTATACTCATAGAAACTGGTAATGAAATGTAAAGAGTTCAGATGAAGTTGTCAAATTCAAGCATGTGTGTCTAAATTTCATCTTTGCTTTATTTAAAACAAAAGGATGTGTAGAGAGTATATGGCAGGTTTGAAAAGCATGACTGAAAATGGGAACAGAGAAAAGCAATCTTGAAGATGGGCAAAATGGGCATGACTCACCAAAGGAGTGACGACTAGATGGTATCAGGGCTGTGACAGTCTGCCAATCACTTACTCTTAGATTCTTCTGCAAATACAAATTTTGTTTAGCTGATAGCACCGTTGACAATAATGTGCCTCTGGAAGCAAACATGTTACCAATTAATACTTAATTTACCACTGCTAAAGTCTTGAACTAAATAAATCTGGGAGATCTTATATTAATATTATGAGAAGATCCTTTCTTTACTACAAATACTTGAAATTTCCACATCTGCACCAATCTTTTCCTTTTTTGACTTCTGAGATCTGATACCTTCTGACCTCTGTAGGCACGGCACTACATGTACAAGGTGCATAGACATACATACACTCAAAACATCCATATATAAAATAAAAATGAAAAAATTAAAGAATTTAAGAAATGTCAGATGAGAGTGATAAATATTCAAAGAGGAGAAAACTGACTCACTAAAGTCCCATGATTTTCTGTGCTAGAATGCTCCTTGGAGATTTATAGCTATGTCCAGTACATACTGGTGAATTTAAAATAAAAAATATTAATCTTTAAAAAGCCATAGTTAAATCATAGCTGTTTGATTTGACATCTTAAATGAGAGAATTACAAATGACTATATGTTTCCAGGAATAATACCCTGAAGCTATGAATTAATACTCTGCTTTATATACTTAATGCCCTTTTCATTTTATCTTCAGAATAACTTCTGGGGATGAAGGTGTGAGATGCTTAGCTCAGACCTGGCACTCTGTTAAGGCATCAGAAATACTAATAGCTTAAATGGCAACCGTGATGCTGGGTATACAGCTGCATCAGGACAGTTTTAGAAATTAAAGAGCTGAAAAGTTTGCATTTCATTTACCCTTCAGAATTTCTAAAGCCTATTGAGGGACAATCTTCAGAAAGTCAACCTTGAATCTGCACTGTGAGGGAAAACCCTGGGCAACATTAGTCAGGGATGGTGGATTGAGACGTTTGTGCTTCCACAGTAGAAAAGATCTGTCCTAAGTGAAGCACAGGCTTCACGCTTAGAACCTACAGAGTGAAAAGAAGAGATTGATTAAATATGTTGCTTCCAACTGCAGCCATCCACAATTTATCATTTCTAGCTACTGTGATTATTTTGCATTCAGCACAAAGATGGCAATCTGGCAGGTTTGTGAGCCTTGAGACTCCAACAGATTGGGGCTGAATTCTTGCTTGTTTGTCAAGGCAACAGAGCATGCTCCTGTCAGTCAGGATGCCTTTTCTTGCCTTGTCGAAGCCATTTCCACAGGATGCCACTGTCAGTTGCTTTTCCCAGATATGGCTCCAAAATATTGTAAGAAAAGTTTCTATTTAATTTGAAGTTGTTTTGGCAGGTGAGCTCTGCTGTTGTAAATTGCTATCCTAAATCTCTGATTTACAGAAGAACAAGCCCTTGTTGAAATATGAATGATATTTAACTTAGAAGAAAAAAACCTATGTAGTCAGTCATTTAATCAGTCTGATGGCAAGGCTTTGTGAGTACCTGGTAAATGCTGAAACCACAGCTTGTGCTTTTGGAGAAAAACAAAAAGAAAATATTGGTTCATTCGACCAAAAAAAATTCTCACTTAAAATGGCAAAATATATCTCCAAAATAAAAAGCAATTTCTGTATTAGCAATTAAAAATAGTGAATAAAAGCACATGGCTCAGAATTGAAAGAAAATATAATTTAGGTAGATGTAGGCCAGAGGCTTTGTGTACTGATAATAGTTTTGTTTCTGAATTTCTACATGGTAGGCCTCCATTTAGGGGTCTCCCAAATAATTAAAGAAAATTAATGCCTTTTTCTTACAATTTGGTAAGCAAATTTGTGTTCCAAAATCACTCCTCTGAAGTGCCAACATTTTCCTTTGGGTAAACATGAGTGTAATTCCTAGTCTGTCTCTCATGCTACACCTGTAGTAGGTCCAGCAAGGCAGTGGAGGTGTTTGTCAAGACAGAGGGCAGGTGTAGAGGTTCCCAGTGTCACCCATTTACCTCGGTGAGACAACAGGTACAGTGGAACATTTTCTACCTGTACTTCAAGGATGTTGACTTACAGGGTGTTTGAGAAGACAGGCAGTAGGTCATAGGGCAGAATGTGTGGGTTACTTGTGTCTGAGTTGTCCTTTGGTTCAGGTCCCAGTAGTAGCTCCAAAGGCAATCAGCCTGCAGTATCAGTATTCTACATTGAAGCTCTAGTAAGAAACAGTAATAACTAGGCTCTGATCCAAAAGACTTAGCTGACAACATTGACATCTTTGAGTGATTCTCCTCATTGAGACAGGTGCTTTACACCATTCCTATTTCTTTTTTTAAATTCTTTTATTAGGAATAAAGTCATTTTTTTAATCCATGTATCCCCTTGTTCAAATTCCCTTCCCCCTCCCACCCATCCCAGTCATTCTCTCTTCTCCCCATCCTATTTCTTTTATAAAACACCTCTCACACCCTTATAAATTTGCATATTTCCTTTCTTATTTTTCCTCCTTTTTTTCTTCAACCATTTCACATGAGGGAATCTTCCAGGAATTAATGAGCTTCCTGATCTGATTCCTGAGGTTGGGGTTTAAAATGGTAGGGACAGGTGATAGCACCAGATGGGGGATTCCTGTATGAGATAGAGTCAGTATTGTCTCTTGTTAAGAAAATGCTACTGTTTTGAGGAATATTCAATGTGCAAAACAATTATCAAATACAGTCTGAAGAAAAGATGTAGTTTAAAAAAAATCTCCACTGAATTTTAGACTATGGAAAGAATAGATATGTTCTTGAATACTGTCAAGAGTCTTCTACTTCATCTCTAGCCTTGCTTTCTAATGCTTCTATAATAAATTATGTTTAATAGTGACAACTTACATTTATATCTATATTTCCATTAGACAGAACCATCAAATGTATATTATAATATTGATTCCTGACACCTCTCTGTGTAATGACTATTGTAACTACTATGATAACTACATTATAAATAAGAGGAACAAGACCCAGAAAAACTGGATGGATCAGTAGGCTATATTCAGAATCATTTAAAATTATTAGTCACTGAGTAGCTCTTAAGCACTAGGTAATGGCTGCACTCCACCACCTATTTTATCTTACAGTTAGTGTTTATAAGAACCTGATAAAATTAGTGGTGTTGCTGAAATTGAGCAGATAAGTTCATAACACAAAAGTCGTTATTGAGAAATGTGCAGCTCTTGAGTAATAGAACTAAGACAGAAGTCTATGTATTATGAATTTAAGTTCATAGCATTTTTTGCTATGATGTCAAACATAGCTTCTGTCATTATATGTTATAATTAGTTTACAGAACCTAAAGGTGATTGTTTTTACTTAGATGCATGTCATAAAATTATTTTCTCATCATGCTAGCTTCTAGCAGAAAGCATAAACATGATTATATTTACAATAATGATAAATCTACTATTTATTAGTATAGTGGTAAACTCTATATGTATATAATAATAATAACTTTATTTTGTGAATTTGATACTTAATAGATTTGAAATCTTGCCAGTCTTAATTTTGTACTTGATATATCAGTAGAGTTAATTCTGGTATTTCCTCCTTGTGTGCTAGCAGCAGAATATTGAATCATAGCTTGGGTTATGCAAGTGCTAGTATCTCAAGCATCATTTCCTAACCAAGCTCTAACTCCAAGAGTTATCCCTCCCTAAAGCCACTTTTGGACTTGCTTAAGAGTTGATCTTGGGCTTCCCAGAAAGCCTCAATACATTAAAAAATGATAATTACATATCCCTTGGTGTATGTGTACATAGGCATACACAACTGTATGTGTGTGTGTCCATGTATGCATGTGTGTTGTGTTGTCATCAGTCTTAACATCTGCACAAAATTTTTCATAGAAAGACCACACCATAATACTTCTGTGAACTACTCAACACATAAATTCATACTCATCTATCATGCTGAATCACAAAGTCATTGCTAACTATACTTGACATCTCAGAAGCTTAGAATATTAGTGAATAATCTACTTTGAGGATACATCTACTAAGTATCTACATACTAATAGAAAGAAAAATGGGAAAGGAATTTGCTTTTTATAAATTTAACAATTTTTTTTTTTAGCTTTCAATGGAAACCTATGTTGAAGTATGAGACAACTAGTAATTGAGTTAAATATTGTTTTGTAAAGTTTTATAAGGTCTTTGGTAGTTTTACTTTAGATAGGTATAATGAAAATTGATATTTCACAAGTTCCTGCCTGTTTATAATCAAATTGTGTTCTTTAGATATATAAAAGCTCACCCTCAAAACAGTTACGATATATGCTTCCTGAAGAGAGAAATTGGAAAATACAATCTGGCTGAATTTTCACTCCCTGCTGGTTTAGACAAATCTTAATTAAAATGTGTTACTGTCTAGACTCCGTCGGCTGAGTCTCAATGAGACTGGATGGGATTTCCAAGGTCTTTCTTTACATTATCCTTTCTGCCATGTCTTGAGCCTAAGAACTGAATCAGAGCCATTTTGTATTGGTGGCTTCAATATGATTGCTTACTGAAATTTTCCATGAATGTTAAATATATGGTTATTAAAGCCTAAAATATTACTTAAGTCCAAATCATTACCACAATGTTTTGGCCTTATTAGGTCAGGGTCAAATGTATTATATGGATTGTAGAGATAAATACTTGGGCGAAATATCTGTGAGAATTCATGCTATATTAATATGTTTCCTACTTTACAATGCTTCCATATAAAATAATTGTTGATCATGAAAATCCTTTCTATGTACAACTTATTTCCTCATATTCTATTAGAATTTTTTAAAATCTATTTACCTTGTAGGATATTAAATCCCAAATAGTAAGTTATTTTAATGGTGGGTGTTTATTCCTAATTACTTTCTTATACTATTTTGTTTCTGTTGGTATAAGGCAACTAATCTCTGTGATTCCGTTTGTTTGGTTTGGTTGATTTTATTCCATAAACTCACTTGTCAGCCAGCTCATGTTTTTCTTGTGCTCTTAGCCTACCAAGGGCTTGCAAGTTTCTTTTGGATTTGTGCCTTTAGTCACGAACAAGCTCTATACAGAAGATTGTAGTAACGTGAGTGAGATCAATAAGCAGACTGTCCTTGTGTACTGTGGATATTTGACTATAGCTGATAAGAGAAGATGGAAGACAAACAGATAGGAAATGCTTCCTTCCTTGGACTTCATCTGAGAAATCTGACAATAATAGCTTTGGCTTCAAATGAAATCAAAATGGAGGTGGCGATTAAAGGCACACTCTAGTTCTAAGTAGTGCCAAAGTGAGTCATTGTACCAGGCATGTGGTGACCTACAAGTACTATTTACTGAAGTATTCAATTTCTGCACGTACCAACCACAGGAGAACAAACAATTTAACTTGCCTGTTGCACAGTGAACTAAAGTGGACACGATGGAGGAAAACTTCTACTGAAAGGTAAAATGGAAAGCACAGTGTCTTTAACAGTCCAGAAAAGATGAATGAGAAGTCTATTTCTGGGAACACTGGGGGACTGTAAAGACTGATTTTCTGATACAGTATTCAGAAAGATGTTTAAAAGGACATGCCTATTTGAGAATAAGGATGGTTTTATGTCTTTCAAAAATATGTTCTATCCCTCTGTGCCACTGTACTTTCATTTGTCTATTCCTTAGCTGCCTTTGTGAACGTGGGCTATTTGGTGTCATGCTGTGCGTCTCATGTAATCTTTGTCTAACCGTTAAGCACATCACTCAGTTCTTCTAAACCACATTCATTTTAGCTTTAAGCTGTGGATACTTACGTTACTTATCTCATAGGACCAAAATAAGAATTGAGTGAGATATTTCTTTGAGATTAAACCTATCCAGTTATTGTTATTAGCTTTCTTAATATTGATCACTAGTGATAGAAACTACTTCTTTGGAGGATGGTCTTTTTTGGTTGATTTCAATTTTGTTTATTTTTTTCTGCTGGTATTGAGGATGATGTTAGAAACAAACATATTTGACAGTATTACTTTTAGCAAATGAAACTAAGCAACACACTTCTTTTTTACCTTCATTTTCTGAACTATGATAAAATGAGAATTGGACTGGGAACATAGGCTCAAATGTCATCAACTTAATGAAAGGCCAAATAAATTGAAGACAGTTTGCTTTAAGCTAAAGCAAAGTGCACCTTTATATATATATATATATATATATATATATATATATATATAAAGTTGTAGCAGTATTAATTAAATTAAAATTTAATGAGCTGAATAGGAATTTGTATCCTCAGGGAATAAACACTAAGCATCTCACCCCTATGCTGCTATCACTGAGAATGCCCCATATCTCAGAATTATTATCAAACATTTGTAAAGTTTTAAATGTACCAGAGAGACACTTAGCTTTAAAAAAAGGATAAGGATGAATGCAAACAGAAAAGAAAAGAAAGACATTTATTTTCAACTCATGTCACAAAGAGAAGAAAATCATCTGCATGAATCGTATCTTTGACCTTTAGGTTTCAAAGTACTGTGGATACTCTTACGTCATCACCAAGAAACAGTTTGTTCGTGGACCACAAATGACCAAGGTCTAGTAACACTGATACAGGTGGTCTCAGACAACATATTCTAAGGGAAAAGCTGTTTCATGTTGTTTTATAACTATGAGATAAAATAAAGTGATAAATCAAAGAATTAAAACAAAATACAGTGGTCTAAACATGAGGATGGTTGGTTACAGTGAAGTTGCTAAACTGCTGTGGATCTCAGTGGCAGCTTTGTACATTTCTTTCATTTAATTATTTATTTGCCTTGGTGTTTGCCTGGAACTGGAACTACAGACAGTTGTGAGCTGCCATGTGGGTGCTGGGAATCCAAACCCTGTCCTCTGGAAGATCAGCCAGTGCTCTTAACTGCTGAGCCATCTCTCCAGCCCGCTTTGTACATTTCTTAATTTGGGGTTGATGGATGTGACCAGTCTGTTAATACATTCCTTAAGGTGTATAAAGGTGTCATATGTAATCAGATACAAAGGTGGATACAGGTGTCTATTAAGGGTATTAAAGATGACACATGATAATTAGTCTGTGGGTTTACAATAGTCCAACTCTTTATAATCATAAACATAAAGTTCTTTTTTAAATTTAAAAAAAATATTTTGTGTGTCTTTCACAGGTCTCCACATCATGCCTTTCATCTTTCCCACTTTAAATAAAACAAAATAAAAACGTAAGAGAAGAAAGGAGGGAAGAAAGGGAGACTCTTATCATGAAAGCTACAATGTAAAAGAATTAGGCAGTAAATTTCTTTATCCAATGATTTTATATGCAGATGTTCATCCCTAAGAAGCACTGATATGGTTTGAGAATCTTGACCTCTGGCCTCTGCTACACTATTAATGCTGGGTCCTCAGTGAGACTTTTCCTGGACATCCTGTTTCTTATAGTTTAAAGGCTGCAGTAAGGAGTTAAGCCATACAACAGGGCTCACTTGGGAGGTGTATTGGGTGGAAGGGAAGGAAGCGAGCAGAGCAGAGGGCAGAGACTTGTCCTTGAGGACAAGAGTAGCAGAGAAAGAGCTGGGAGAGGTACCCCTTTTATAAGGGAACATCACAGATGCACAGAGGGATGCTCTTGGTTCCTGCAGTTGAGGATGTACCCTGTCAGGACCGTAAGAGCAGGCCAGTACAGATTCCTAAATGCTAACACCATTGCTGCCCTGTGTCATAGAGATCTTGCAGCCCTGGATCCATAGGACCAACCTTCCACACACCCCAACCCCAACCCCCATGCAGAAGTAGAGCATAGATGAGGTGTATTTTGGAGTGGGCTAAAACATAACCCTGGTTCTGGGCCTGGGTAGTTGCTGGGTTGGTCACCCCACCAGCTCTCCTTTGTCTTCACCACCAGGGTAAGCTCTCCAGCACTGGCAGCCTAGTTCACCCCTTACAGTGATGAGGAGTGGGCCATTTCTTCTGCTTTTATGTCCTCAGGGTTGGTTTGCCCTCACCTTCACCTTCTGGGCTAGTTCTGCTGTGTTGCTCAGAGGAGAAGTAAGGGATGCACTCCTGAGTGCCACAGCTGATATAGGAGCAAGAATGGCTCTCCTACTCTTAAAGCCTCAGGGCCAACTTTTCCATCTGTTTCATGCATTGACAGGCTTGGCTCTCCTGGAATGTTGCAGATGGTGGGAGAATAAGCACAACTCTGCTCTTATGACCTCAGGACCAGCTCATTCACCTGCCTCAGGTGTTAATGGGGGTTTGAGTGGGGCCATGAAGTGCTTATTAGTCAACTGGCCTTGTAGAAAGAATCTCTGAGAGAGATGGTTTGTAATTTTTGTTATTTAAATAAAAATCTTACATTGTGATGGATTTTGCTTTGAGAATGTCTAGCACCTGAACCCCCAAATAACTGAATAAATAAATCAGAAGCTTATTTAAATTCAGAAAGATGAGTTTGTCTAAAGTTATGAGGTATACTATAGGGAGGAACCAAAACTCTACTTCATGAATGACAGATGTGTGTGACACTCTCAAACATCTGAAATAAAAAAGCTCCCAGAATTCATATTTGTCAGTTTAGCCTGGGGATCTCAAGAGCATGTGTATTATTTCCCTCGCTGCTTGAATGGCAAGGTTCAGTTGTAGCTGGCTTCACAAGAAGATAAAAGGTCAAGTTCTATAACTGAGTCCAGGATCCACCCTTTCTCACACATAGTGGAGTAAAGTGTTACAATCCCTATACAAAGACATTTTGAATACAGGTAGCTGCATGATTTTTACTAGGATCAACAATAACCTTCTCAACATAATATGAGCATATCTTTCCAGGAGATTCAAAATTGTGTATCCCAGACCTGTACCTAGTGACCTATACATCTGAACAGACCAGAAAGGCCAGACTTTTAAACTACCTGACTTTCCTTCTGATTAGGGATTTAGAAGGGTCAGGTTCTGCTAAAGATCCCATGATATTGGTTGAACCAGCAAACTCAATACAACATTCATTGCTGTTTTGCACCATTAAAACACCTGTTCAGATTGTAATCTTTACATAGTTTCACTGTGTACATCAGGAAATGCATTTTTATGATTATTATTTCTATTCATATTGTACTAAAAGCATTTTAAAACAGTGTGTGCTAAGCTCTGAACTTCACTTTATGTTATATCTCAGTAGATCCTAGACAATTGTTCATAGCCTGTACACATTTTTGCTTTTTCTCTTTATTAAAATGCATTAGATTTATACTTTTAATATCTTGTCTTCAGAAAATAAATGGATTATGTTAAATTTGAGTTCTTTTTACTAAAACAAAACAAGTTATTACAAATTTTACTGTAAAGTATATAAAATAAAATGTAATGAAAATATGCATTTGTTCTTCTAATAATTGATCAAATGAGAAAACCTTTACTGAATTTAATATGCCAACTATCTGTTCTTCCAGCATGTTTTTTCTTTAATTTTTTAAATTAAGTAATTAAGATTTCATGCCTGCACTAAGACTTGGAACTAGGACTGCCCACGTGTTTGCAACACTTTTCCACTGACTTGTATTTCCAATCTACATCATTTGCTTTAGGAATCATTTAAGGTGAATGGTACATAAGACCAAAACCCCATTGTGGTGAAAAGTAAATTTTTGATTTTCTTCAGGTACTGTTAATACAGTGGAATTGTCAAGATACACGTTAACATCTAATAGCTTGCTATTAAAAGTCCCAAGAGTCTATTTGTCCTCCCGTAACCATGGTATAGGTTGAAGCCCAAGTGGGAAATGAAATATGTAAAAGAGACATTTACCCCCTCTTTACTTATCTGGAGATCATCCCCTTATAAAACTGCTATGACTTGCAGATATATAGGATTTAGAGACATGGCTGGCCTCCACTGCAAGAGGCTTTTACCTGCTGCCTATCAAAGAGTGGTCTCATGACATTGAATGTATGGGTTTCTTTCACCGCACAAAATCTGCCATGGGTTTTATTATGACCCTGTTTTTCTCTGCATGAATTTGAACAGATATCTGATACCTTATATGAGGAAGTTATCTAGCTGACTTGGAATAAAATACTTAGGTTTGTTTATTGCAAACAAATAATTGATCAAAATATATGTTACAGAGAATCACAGTTTGTTCTTCATGGTTTCTTAATCTTGTTGATAAAGTAATTTTAAAATGGGGTTGGGAGGATGCACAACCATATTTTTATTGGGGTTTGAGAAAAAACAACAGATTAAAGAAAAAATAAATGAAACCACATGGCAGGCATGCTGAAAATTCCTGGCCACTGTGGAAGGAGTAGGGTCATAGAGAGGAAGAAAAGAGAAAGCCAAGACTCATGACTTCTGAGCTAGCATCTGCTTGGATCCATAACAGATGCCTTCAAGACGCTATATGGAAGTGGGATCTCCAGAGGACTGGTGATAAAGCCCTGGGTATGAGGACAAGCATTCACTGTTTGATTATCAAAAAAGATAGAAGGGAGAAAGGGAAACTATTGTTTTGAGGTACAAGTCAGACATCTGGAAGCTACCACCTGAAGGAAAGGGTTCTTGGATACATAAGCACCTTATCTCATTAGGTGAATTATTATTCCTTACATATTCAAGTGAGCCAGATAAATCAGCCTTCTCTGGGGGTGGGGAGGTACCTTCATTCCAGGTGATCTGCAGGAGTAGTTAGATGAATTCTTAAGTGGGGTTGGGGAGGGGGATTGTATATACTGTGTTAATCTTTGGAGACAATTAGAATGTAATATCTCCACTCAAAACCAAAGGTAGAACTCTGATCTCATTTTTTTGTCCCTTAATGGGCCTTAAGAAAGCCCTGACATTTCTATGTTTTCATATGATAAATGAGAGGCGTATTCCACAACCGATCATGAAAGGACCAGATCTATTTTTAATGGCCTGTAGGCCTGCTAATGTTTATCTAAGTAGATACCTATTAACAATCTTTGGAAAATGGAGGCAGGCTGGAACCCAAATCCCTTTCCTGACTCACACTTCAACTTACATCTGTTCTGGCCTTTGCCTCAAGGTTTTCTATAAAAGGCAAGATGGCCACCAATATACATACACGAAGAGGAAGATGGCTTCTTTTCCTTTCATAGTGTGGTCAAATTCTGAATAAAATATTTTTATTACCAATTTTTATTTCTTATTTTCTTAATTTCCTGTATAATACAAGGAAACAAAAGCAGCTAGCTTATAGACCTGAGTGGCTGGTCAAACTAAAAGGAAATAATTTTGAGAGGACCAGTCTTCCACTCTTTTTATCCCTGTGACACATTTCCCTGTGAGAGATGGCTCAGTGGTTAAGAGGACTGTGTGATCGTTCAGAAGACCTGGGTTCAATTTCCAGCACCCACATGGCAGCTCACAACTGTCTCTTAACTCCAGTTTTAGGGGATCTGACACCCTCACACCATTGCACATAAAATAAAATTAAGTAAATGATTAAAAAAAAAAAAAAGAAAGTGATGAGAAATGACTTGTAAGCCTTGTGAAAGATGAGACTTTCAAGCCTGAACAAGGTGTTGGTGTGTAAACTTTCCCCTAGCTTGCCTCCTGGGCGTGGCAAGCTGAATGATTCCAGGTAAGGGTTGTGGCCACGCCCCTGCCTACAGAGGCTCTCTGAAGGGGCATGCCAGGCCATGCTTGGGGCATGTCTACATAGTCACCCTTTAAAGAGCCACAACCACGTGGCAGACACTCTCTTTCTCTGCTCCCTCCTCCCTCTCTCTTCTCTTTTTTCTTTTCTGTCTACTCTTCCCCCAGCTGGTCCCCCAATAAACTCAACATGACATCCTGGCAGCGTGGCAGCGTGTTCCATCTTTCCACATGCAAAATACTAACACAAGGTAGAGTCAAATCCTGACTCTGTTACCTTCCAGCTCAATAATCATGAGTGTTCTATTTAGCCTCTTAGAGGCTGGGCTCCTTTACCCAAAGATGGGACTGGAAAAGCATATTGTTCTGAGTAACTGCTATCGTTAAGAACATTTGATTCCTCTGTTCAGGGCATAGTCTGTATTATTATTCAGTTTAAGATCAGATCTTCCTCATAAGCTTATGAAGATGACACCAACTCCAACAATTACCACTGCTAGGGAAACCTTCAGCGATCACTTCCTCTTTTGTGGCGCTGATAGACCATTGAGTAACCACATACACAACCTCCTCAAGTACTAAGGTGTAGAAAAAACTTATTCAAGTCAAAGTGATAAATGTACTTGCAAAGCAGTTGTATTCTGCTCTCATATGGAAACAGCAACACCTACACTTAATTATTTTTCAAACTGCTGTTCCCAAAGTCATTAATTCACCTGCCAGGGCAAGTCATGATCAAAAATTAGTTCACAGGGATGCAAGTGTCTGTGGTACCAGAGGCAGGTGTGTATCTTGTAAACTTTTAAAGACAGACTCAGGAACCTTCAGCCCTATCTTCAAATTAAGCCAGAAAAACACAATATCAACCCAGGATGACTTTGTGTTTGTGTGTTGTATTTGCAAATGGCTAGGGCAATGTCATTTCTTTCTTCATTATCTTCCCATTGAACATTCTCCCTTTCCCCATAGCAAGGCCCCTCACTGACACATCCTATCCTACCTCTTGGAATTCACAGTAAATGTTGTGGCTACAAGAGGGCAATGAACATAAATGATACCTGCTGATAACGGTTTTAGAAATTGCTGTGTTCCTAGGTAACTAGATATAATTACCAGTACTCTGGAATCCATAAGGCTACAGTACAATTATCACTCTAATTTTAATAAGAAAGGGGAAAGAATACAATGGCATTGCTGGAACCAGAGAAAAAGAAAAAGGAACTTGCTAGAAAGATGGTAGTGTCCCTGAGTAATTTTCTTAATATGTGTTTCCCATTGGAAAGCTGGGTGCATAAAAGCTCACAAATCTAAGCATAAATCCTTAAAGGTTATAATACATAATGGTGGGGCTATTTCAGGGTTTCTGAGTAAGTAAAAGTGAGGTGGGCAGAGGTAATGAGTGTTATCATTTTGGTGTAGTGGTGGGCAGGTTGCTGTGTCTACTGGAAGAAATTAAAGATGATCCAGTGATGCTTCAAATGCTAATGAGTGATTCTGCCTCTGCCTCACAGCAGGGTGGCCTCTGTACATTTCTGTGCATTTCCATAGTGTTTACTGGGGAGGGGTAAGATGTGTATTACTGCTGGGGTATAACAGCAGGGTGCACTGCACACTGTGTTTCCCAGAGAACTCAGCCATAATTAGAAGGCAAATGTGATTGCTGTTTTGCAAGATACCAACCATGATCTATCCCTGTATTGTTCCATAGTAATTATCAAATGACACAGTGCAATCTCCCAGGGTATTTACTTTGGACAAACAAAAATTTTTTTAAATTAAATTAATTAATTTTTTTGCTGCTGTTTAGACTTAATAACATTGTTTCTAATTTGGTTATAGAATGTATAATTGCAAAATTGTTTTTGACTTGTAATCACTGACTCATCTGCCATCTTTACTATTGCTTCCCCTGGGCTGTGGCAGTAGGGTTAATGGTGCATTGGCTGTGTTTTTGTAGTTTCACAGCTCAGGGATGATAGAGGGATAGAGCCTCAGGGATGATAGAGGGATGGAGCCTCAGGGATGATAGAGCCTCAGGGATGATAGAGGGATGGAACCTCAGGGATGATAGAGGGATGGAACAATAGTCACCACAGGCAAGTCCCATGTAGCTATCCTTTAAATCTACATAAACCATTTTAATTTGATATTTTTCATTTTGTGATCTTTCTGTATCTCTGAAAATAGAAACAATGCATCAATCAAAAAGAGTTAGCAGAACAAAGCTTCAGATTGACCCATATATTCATGTTGCTTTATGTGATATAAATACAGAGTGTTGTCTTGATTTCAAATATTTTGATTTCCTGTCTGTACCAGTGACTACAAGGATTTTATCAGTTCTGATATTTTAACTTGGCATTCCAGTGCTGTCTTTCCTTTTCGATTTTAATCTGGGAGAATGTGATTCTCGAACGTAAAGGGAAGCAGCAGTATGGGGGGAAAGCAGTGTGGGTGAAGAGAGGGTCTGGAGCCCACTTTCCCCTGCAGTCCCACCTTTCCATTGCCTTTCTTTGCTGAATAAAGTTATGGTAAAAATATCATTGCCCTGGAGTCCAGCTGCTCAAATCTGTCCAACTCCCAGCTTCCCACTTATGAGCTAGTATCCTTGGACAAATGTCTAGATCGCTCTAAACTTGCTTTCTTGTTTGTTAGAGGAAGGCTTTAACCAGTACTTCATCTATTGCTTTGTAACATGATTTCATGAGGGGATGTATATTTAATGCTTACCAATAGGCATGGACAGTGAATATTTGGAGTAAATGGCATTATGGTTATTATCTGACCTGTTGGGCCTTAGTGTCTTTTAACTAGCCCTTGTCTCTCAAGTCTTGGGATAAGTGGTATTTTATTTTTGCTTCTTCAACAAAAGAAAGCACAGCCAAATGTATGTATTTGTATGTATTTAGGGTTACTTTTCAGTTCTGAATTGAACTGTCTTATTTACCAAGTTTTCATTTTCTATAAGAGACAGGCCCCATGTTTGAATCCCAACTGTGAATAGAGATAAAAATGAAAGAACCTCAGACTTTTCAAACAGGAAAAATAATCCAGTCAGTGGTTCTAAGCAGCACTGAGGTCCCTGACACACTCAGCAGTGTCAGGTAGATGGAATAACATCATTGTAAAAATCACCCTCTACAACTGTGTAAGAGGTGTTGAGGCTCCTATCACTTTTCAGGCTTCTCAGGAAAGGAATGTAAGTCAAACAACACCCTTCTATTCACTTTTTACTCATTTACTAGTTAGTTAGCTTATGCTTCTTCTTGATGCTATTTTAATACCATCAAAGACTCAGTGACTTGAGGAATTTCTCCTATGTCTGGCTGCATATAACAGAGACATAAAAAATGAAGCTCTCCAAAAAAGATGAGGTAGGCCTCCAGTGGCCAGGGAAAGAAGTAAAACTAGGGGAATACGCTTTCTGTTCAATGTTAAACTCCAAGTATTTGATGGAAAGGATATATTTGTGTAGAGTAAGGACACTTGAGTGATCTTGATTTACCAAGTCAGTGCTAAAATCCTTGATAGAAAAGACAGGTATGGCAGCAATCAGTACAGTGATCAATTTCCACGAGATCTTCCTATGACATTAACTAAGTAGATGGGATATTTAAAAACCCAGAGTCTACGTCAAGGATGCCTATAAGCTCCTACTCTATAGTGACGTATAGGTAGGTAGATTATATATACATATATAATATAATATGTATGTATGTATACCTATCTATCTATACATATGTTTTAATTGTTCAGTAAAATCTATACATTTTTAGGTCCAGAGAATAGATTGTTAAAACATTAATTAACCTTTTTTATCTTTGTAATCTTTGAAAATAGAAGTAGATTAAACATACTAAGATATTAATTGTGGACATGGATTCCTTACTTCAGAGATGTCAAGTAATCCTGCAGAAATGGTTCTGCATATGGCCTATTTTACTCAAAGGAGGCTAGACATCTTATGTGACCCTAGAAATCTATTACCTGCAAGTGCTGGGTTCTCCATCATTTCTCCATGGCATGCCCTCCATCTTTGTGAGAACAATTTTTTATTAATCAGCTAAACGTTTGGGCCTTTGAAATTGAAATGGATTTTAGTCTTCTTTATATATTAATTATTGATAAATGGAGCCTTAGAGACAAGGAAGAAGTCTGGCATGATTGAAGACAGATAGTTTTTAATTTTATGTCTTATGCAGTGACAGAGAAATTTAGTGTAATAGGAGTAATTTTTCAAAGGAGATGCAATCATGAAGGAAGTTGTATGGAAAATGAGCTAAATGGACAGAAAGTGGAAGGATTGGTAAGGGGCAGAGGATGGTTTCAGAATTGCCTAAACATTTACTGGAAGGCATTTTAAGAGGATGGGCTGGTAAACTTTTGAAAATTTTACTTTTGTATTGGCTACAAACTTAGAATTAGGCTCATAGATAACATTTTCAAATGGTTTACATTTCTAAGACAATTTCATATTATTTACATTACTTCTGGATGTCCAAAATTAAAGTCTCAAGTGACCTTAGTGTCTTCTATATGATGCAAAGGATAGGAGCTTCAGCTAACAAACAGAATGAAACAAAACTATCAAGCAAATAGGACTTCTGAGATCCATCAAGCTTCCACCATTTAGAAGTTTGCTCTGGGGATTCATTTCACCATTGACATTCTTGGTTTCTTCAAATGGAAATAGAGATATCATCCTTTATACACAAACCAATAGTTTTTGAAGAATAAAGAAATTACTTTGAAAGTTTTCTATCAAAAAAAAAAAAAACAAACAAAAAAACCTAAGTCTTTCTTATAAAAAGGAAACAGGTGAAGTCAGCATGAGCCCATCAGCTGCCAATGATCCCCTACCAATATATTTCTTTTTTATTCTCTAAGTATATGAAAAATACTGTTCAACACCCACAAATACATTTAAGGCCTAAAATGTCAATGGTCTGTTCTGGAACCCAGGGATTTCATGCTTTGGAATTAGAGACAGACAGCTTCTATAGCCAACAGACTGCACAGCTCTCATTCCACACTGCAGAATAAATGCATCATTATTATGGGCTCCTACAGAACTGGCTGGAACCTCCTCCTACCTCCATGGTAATAAGAGTCTTCATCTGCAGGGTCTTGAAGAATCAGCCAGGAAGGAAAGAATGAAGGTGGAGAGCAACAGGATGAATGTAGGAGGTGAAAGAATTTTAGAAGCTACATAGCAGAGTAAGCAGGGCTGTGGGCTAAGGCTATATTTAAAGCTGAATACTTCAAATTTGACTCTATAATTGATAGAAAAAAAATCCCTAGATACAACTCTTCCTTGCCCATTTTAGTGATTACCTCTAACCTGGCTTTCTGTTTTAATCTTCTTAAAACCTTTTCATTATGTTCTTAAACTTCTCGAAAGCCTTCAATGACTCTCACTGGCACCATGCTAAATCCATTTTTCTATTCTTTCCCCTCCTTTCAATCTCTTTGCCTCTTCAATTTGTTTTATGTTTGGATATACCTCACAGATGCTCGATAATATTGCAGTTTCCTTAGAGTCTGAAGGCTGTCTTACTCAATTATTCCCCTGTAACTTGTCTATAGAAAGGAATCAATAACTGTTTTGGAATTGATTGTAACCATGAAATTGAGTACTGCATTTTATCATTTTATATTTCTTTTTAATTTGTGTGTGCATAACTATTTTCACACCGGATTATAATTAAAATAATAATGTTGGCTTGAATTTTTTATTCACCTGAACAAGGAATCAGAAATTGGTTTTAAAGGGATGTTTCATAACTGACTAATATTACTATTTATGTTTTCTTGACAATAAACATACTTTTTCTTTGAAATTTACCCATTAGACCCTTTTTCTTCTTTAGCACTATACATGTATGTATACATGCACACATATGCAGATGGGAATGGGAATAATTTTATTCTTAAAGCTGCAGGTTTTTTTTAAGGAAGCCTCAATATTCTGGGCTTTTTGTTTAGGGAACTAGAATACACAGTGCACAGATATTGCTGAATAACAATTTCTGGAAGTATGCATACTGTATGGAATTAATAAATGCACATGTCCCCAATTTATCATGATTCTACTTACAAAGATGAAAAAAGCAATGGGTATTAAACAACAACTGTTCTGTGAAGTCTGATTCTCTCTTAGTCCTGTGTGACACAACCCTTGATCACAATACTGGGCAGTTGAAGCAACAGCAGCTATTCATAGCATTCTGCCAGTCACAGACACGCCTTGCGAAGGGCAAGACACAGTGGTCTCTGCAACAGACCTATGATTGATGGAAGGTTAGATATACTGACTACAAGTTTGCTTTGTGATAATATTGAATGACAGTGGATTTATCAAGCCACAACTTCATTGGAAGTCAAGTAGCCTTGTGTAGGTGTTGAGCAAAGACTAGACATGCATATGTAATACAGAGAGCAGGTGTCAACCAACATGAGTTTACCCCTTAGTGGGTGCAAAAGGCCACAACAAAGTCAGGAGATAAGTGAATGGTGATGAATTTACTTACTTGCAGTGAGGAATGGGAGTGCTGTGAAATGTTTACAGACAGAATTCTCTCCTTGAGCAAAGACAGCCATGGAGTTCAAAAGGAGAACTATGCTTATTCATTGGAGAATGAATTCCTCAGGATCTGTAGAATCATTAATAATTAAGAGGTAATGCTTTCCTCTTTACACGCATAAGCATCTCATTGCCCCGAGATACCCATCTAGTAGCTAATAAGACAGCTTATCATACAAATAAATTGTATATTCAGTTGACTACAGTTACTGAAAACCCATGCGAAATGGGCACATGGCTAGTAGTCTAATAGTTTTTTTTTTCATTCTCAGTCTGCCTTATTATTTAGGTTCTGCATATCTTTGATGTGGACTGAGTTCTTCTTGACCTGTGATATGCGCGCTAGGGTTGAAACAGGGTCTCTGTTGTGAGGGCTTACTTACAATGAGCTGTGTGATGCTATCAACCTTACTTGTTGAGCTTTTAATGGCTTTACTGTGTCCCAGTTCACCCTCCTCTTCTCATATGAAGAATCTAGATGCCACCTAAGAGACAACAGGATCTACCTCCTGTTATACATTTATTTTCCCTTAAGTTAGGCTCAGGTTTATTGAAAAATGAGATGAAGATACATTCTCCACTTTGACAAGAAGACACAAGTTTACTTCTGTGATATTACTAAAAATCCTCTCAGATGCAAGTGGCCTATGTAGAAAAAAAATCAGTGAATGAGGAATTTGTTTTGATTATTGCTCATGGTTGCACATATATTGGAAATGGGTTCCTTGCAAATGACAAAGTTGATTTGTAAAAACTATGAGATGTAAAAGTTCGCAAAGGCCTTTCCCATGACCTTGGATGCAAACACTGATGCAAAAGGAATAAGCAAATGCAAAAAAGAAACCCAATGTGCAAAAAAAGGAGAGCATTTGATTCATTGTTAGTTACTATTAAATTCTAAGATGCAGATTAAATAATGCTCAGGATCCAAACTAATACATCACAAACTAAACCACACCAACAACTAGGAACTGTATCATTCACTAGAATAGTAACCAGCACATTATTCAGGCTTTGCATGGAGTTCAAAGAAAGACTGGAACTGAGTCAGTAATTTCAAACATAATTAGCCTCTTTCGTTTGCCTCACCAACTTCAAGACTAACCGGAACTTTAAATCATGTATGTTTCTCCTTTCAGATGTGTGTTACAATTGTAGACTTAACTAGATTGTAGAAAGTACAGGCTTGCCATCTTGCATTGTTTTGTGTTTCTCTTCACTGAATGGAGATATTTGTTCCCAGTTATTATCATCATAATGGCCCTGCCAAAAAATAATAATATTAGAGGTTGTGAGGGTCTCCAGCCAGGCTATTGTAGAACTCCCGATGCCAGAGCTAGTTTGCTTGTCCGGAAATCCTATCTCAATATAATTGGCTACAGTGATTGAAATGAGTGAAAAAGAGGGCAAAATAATCCAGGAGGTCTGATAAAAAGGTTATAGTATTCATATCTCAATGGTCTCCAAATATACCATTTTGCTTCTAATGACACAGGATTAGGAAGAAAATATAATTGAGGTTTTATCAGATGTTTAAATAAATGGTTAGTCCAATCCATCCTCTCAGAACCCCATTTGCTAAATTATATAGATATAAGAGAAATGGAGCTTAAAGATTAAGAAAGGCAAACTTAGCAGAAGGCCGGATGTCTATTTTTGGTCTTTTTTTTTCACCATTTTTGGCTTAGGGAATAATTAACTTTTTTGAAAAGTTTCCCTTGCAATGCTCACTAAGCATTTTCTCCCATTATTCAATACTCTTAAATTACAATTGTTTGGCAGAGGGAAATAGAGAAAAATACAGAGAGAGACAGAGACAGAGACAGAGACAGAGAGACAGAGAGACAGAAGAAGAGACCAAGACACAGAGAAAAAGAAACAGACACATACAAACAGGCACACAAAGAGAAAGAATGAAAGAGAAAGAGACAGAGCAAGAAAGAGAGGAGAGAGAGAGAGAGACAGAGACAGAGACAGAGACAGAGACAGAGAGAGACAGAGAGATAGCTCTCAAAAGCCCGAGTTTCCCATGTTTCCCCAGTACTATAGGACAGGGAATGATTTCAAGTAGGACATGTGTATCTACATGGACTGTTGCAACATTAGTTCAAGGATATGAATATAAGCCTATACTTTCTTTGAATTTTTCGCACTTGGAAAACTCTGCCACCCCTCATCTCTAAACATCCCATTGAAGTTCTTATCTTTTTCTGATTGTATCTAGCTCCAAAATCACTCAGATTTCTAGGTTTATACTTGTTGATTTTCCAGATCCAAATTCACTTTCTCCTAGTACTTATCACACTATTGGAATAGCCATCTCATCATTCTTTATATAACTCTCAGGTGCAGTACAAATTCATGTGATGATTGATTTACCTACCTCTCTCTCTCTGGTTGATATCTCCATGTTCACTGAGCTTAACACACTCATACTGACAAGACGTCTTCAACAAAAACTTGTTTGATTATCAAATTGGGGTAATTTCTGAATTGCTAGAACTGTGTTTTGCTTGGTGCTCATGAGAACATTTTATTGATAGCCCTCTCCTTCCCTGAGCTTAGAAGGTAGAATATACATATATTTTATGGAGTGCATGAATTCAAAAGATAGTTATGCTTTTTGAATTTTTCAAATAAGGTGAATATACAGGTCTTGGTAATCCATTCAATGTTTTCTAGTGCATTTATCTTCATTAGCATGTAATCTTGCTATGTATTTATGAATCACACCTACTAAATTGTTAATTTGTACATAAGTACAGTCAATGACAAATTTAAGAAAAGAAAATTCAGGTATATTTGCATTATCCTTATCTGTTAAAACTAGCTTTCCTGACTGCAGTGTAGACATGCATATAAGTTCAATTCTGCAGTATAGATATGCATGTACATGCAATAATGTATTGCAGATATGTATTTGGGCTTGCTGTGATTATCCTGAACTTTACAACTTTAGAATTTAGAAACCTGAACAATGCCTAAGAATCAAGATATGAATTAATCTGCTTTGCATTATGAAATAAAATTCTTAAGAGAAGTTAAAAATTGTGAAAGGTAAAGTTTTATTTTAGCTCAGTCTGAAAGATATAAGTCCATTATTGGCTGTTGGTTACATTGCTTTTCAGTCTAGGAAAAATCAGTGCATTGCAGTGGGTATATGAAACCTAAGAAGCTGTCCAACTTATGGCAGCCAGGAAGCAAAGTGCAAGGTGGAAAGAGATGTAGTCACAACACATTCTTTTAGGATGGACACAAATTGGTACCCAAAGACACATTTCCTTCCATTGAGCCTCATCTTCTAGAGTTTCCACCACTTTCCAGTTATATCATAGGTTCCTGACCAAACTTTGAGTATAGTAGCTTTTTGGTAATTCAAGACCCTAAGTATATCAGATCAAGAGTCCTGGAATGGATTCTCTTCATAAACAAAAAACTCTCCTGAAGGACAAAAACCAAAATAAAATAGTCATGTGACTTGCAAGTGATAATGACTCCAGAAAATTGTGGATATAATTATGAGGTGAGCAAACTAAATTCATGTGATATATAGTATAGCCTTAGTGTAAATATGAAGACTTCCATAGAACAGCACAACAATGTCTTCTTGTGAAGTAAATGAGGAATAAAACCCAGAAACTAAATGTTGAGAGAATAAATATGCTGTGCTAGACCCTATGAAAATATGAGACTAACCCATGATTGTATGGATGACAAACCTTTTTGGGGACATTAGAATCTATTTTAAATTATCAATCAATCCATGTGAATATGACCCTTTTTAATCCTTTGTTCTTTGATGCTATGTTTTTGTTTTAGTGTCTTAACTAAACATTAGCAAACACCCCTCCAAAATTGCTAATTAATGCTTAGGAATTACTTGATGGTAGCTTTGCCTGAGCACTCCAGTAAATTTTAAGACTCTTAATAGTAATTTCCTGAAATCATTATTTCCTAGCAATACTTAGGGAAACACAGTGAGTTACTTTAAATAAGCCTATTGTAATTCATGCTAAGTAGGTAGTGTTCTCTGTCCATTGACTGGATAGAAGCAGAGTTAATTAGAGGGATCTCATCAAGTTCTTTAGAAAGACACTCCAGACTTGAGGCATGAACAATGAACAAAAGAGAAAGAAAGAAAGAAAGAATGAGAGAGAGAGAGAGGGAGGGAAGGACAGAAGAAAGAAAGAACGAAAGGAAGAAGGAAAGGAAAAAGAAAGAAGGAAGGAAGGAAGAAAAATTGACTCCTCTTCCACCTTTTCTTTTGTAGCTATTGCTATATTCTGTGTCAAAATACAAGTAGTGGACATATATGTGCCTTACCCACTGGGGACGGGAATCAATGTTTCATCTATAGAAAGCTTTAGGAAAACAAGTGTTTGATGTTCTTCCTGTCCTTTGAGGCTCTGACACCCTGAACCCTTTGTCATGATCTGTGTAGAACTTCAGTCTACTTATGTTGCGCCCACCACCACCTTGATGAGGTCACAACAACAAAGAAATAAAGTGTAAAGAGGGAATAGAAGGAAACTGAGGAACAATAATTTTTAACATACGTTTTCTTGTCAAAATAACTTCCTAAAAAAGAACAGTATAAACCAACTGAGCTATTTTCAAGTAAAGTATAAATTTCTAGGCATTTATTTTAGCATTTGAAGTCAATAAATATCCCAGTCCCAAAGGAAATGCTTTGATTATCTGACAGTACTAGATGAAAGAAACAATTTGTTCCTTCTCTTTTTATATATATTTTATGAATATATATATATATATAATGTTTCTGAGGTGTTGTGCCAGACTCTGTGGAATTTCGGAAATGAATTAAATATGCTCCTTGTATCATAATTAAAATTTAGTAGTTTCTTGCATCATTTGCATAAAAGCCATTGTCAGGTCCATGGAGTGGCTGCCTCAACAAAAGAGAAATAAGAAAAGAGAAGTAGGTAGAGGTCAGAGCCCTAGGGGTTTTCCCACCTTTAAAATGCAAAGTAAGGGGGCATATGGCTGAAAGAAATAGGTTTAAAATGGCCACAATGAGACAAAGAAAATCAAAAAACATTTTTGGGGCAGCAACTTCCTAAGAAGAGATTTGCACAGAAAAGGTGATAAAGTTCAAAGTTGTTAAAGAGAGTCAAGTCTGAGTAAAGTCCATCACATTCATCTTGGAGACAGATGCTAATATCTTTAAGAAAGGTGCACAGAATTGAAGAAAAGATTTGGTGGGGAAATTAACCTGGTTAGGAGATCCTCTGATAATTATGGCATGAAGACAAAAAAAAAGATAATTAGGGATCACATTGCCATCAGCACTTAGTAGGTAATCAGAATGAGTATGGACACATGGACACAGCCTCTACAGGTCATAGCATGTCAAATAACAGATGTTGATTAAAGTACAATAAAAGGGATATTATTCTCCTGTCCTGTCCATAGGTACTATTTTCATTTTTTATAGATCCATTTATCTTAAAATAGTCTGTGCCAGGCACTGTGCTACACACAAACATTCAAAATTACTGCTGTGATATAAATTCTACTTTAGAAAATTAAAAGTCCAATAGGAATTAACTTAGATTTAATTCTGTCTACATTACTGAATAATGACTTTGTGATAGGCAATGTTCCAAAATTTGAAGATATTAGTTACTAGTTTGTTGTATGTTTTTAAAAAGTAGAAAAGTTAAGAGATTCAGGGTTAGCTCAGTGGTAGAACACTTGCTTAACATCCGCAAGACCTTGAGTTTGATATCTAGTACAGCTAAAATGTATATAATTATGAGCCTTAATTTTAAGATTTCAAAGAAAGGAGAATAAAAGAATGACAAAATTTTTGGAAAAATTAGAAAAATCTATTTTTGAACTTCCAAAAGTGGTATAAATAGAAATGGGCAGAGATTAAAGAAAGAGATATATTTTCAGAATTACAGGTAATAAAATGGGACAAAATGGTCAGAAAATTGAAAGAAGACACTGAAACTCTGGAACTCTCAGAGGCATGGTAACAATTACACATTAGGATCTGGCTGTTACCAGCAAATCCCAGGACTGCCTCTAGAGATTCTTATTCTGGGTTAAGACTAGAGGGAAAACTAAAACAAGTTTATTAGCATTTTAAAGAAAAACTCCAAAGGAAGTAAGCTAAGGTATAAACTGAAGCTGCTGCCTAAAGTGGGAAGATAGAAGAGAGAAGCCATGTCCCTACAGAAAGCCCTGGAGGTCAGGTATGGGTGAAAGTGCAGCCACAGAGCTGCAAAGGATGGGGGAGGAATTGTAGAGGAAAAGGGAGGAAGCCTAGGGAAAGATGCTTAGAAAAGGAAAGTTAAGCTTTTCTGAGTAATTGAAAAAAGCTGGTAGGCTTACAATGTCATAAGTCATGAATTCTGGAAAGGAAAAGCACATATCTCTAAGGGATAAGTTACTCCTATCTCTTTAGCATTGCTTGAACTTGTCTTCATCAGAGGTAGTCCCTCGACCAGCCTAAATGGACTTATTATTTTATATTTTGGATAGTTTGAAAAGTTAGGTCTCCACTTGAACCAGAGAAGGGACTTTCCCCAAAGGACTTTCCAAGTACCCTGATCTAGATGTCAGTGACCTGACCACAGCACAATATCCTTAGGGAGAAGGTCAGAACTAAATTCAACTGAAATCAAAGGGACATAAATCTGTGAGCAAAAGAGCACTGAAAAGTTGAAAAACAGAAAAATGGCTGCAGGAAATAGCTTATGTGTGGGTGTTGGTTGGCCTGTGTGGATGGAAGGATGGAGAAATGGAAGCAAGTAAGAGGCATTGACAGAGATAGAAGAATGTCTTAAGATTTACAATGCAGATTTCTTCTCAGCAAATATATGGCATAAGATGCTGTATGATGGTCCTGAAGTCATGTGCTTCTTCTCTATGCCTCATGTACAGTGGAGACACACACAAGGCCAGGCAAGATCACCACTGTTGCCAGGAGAAACTGGAGATAAAATACAGCTGCAGTTCTGTCTTAATTAATCCCTAGGGGGAGCCTAAATAAACCCCAAGACTGACACTATTCTTTAAATAACATTTACGCTGGCTCCCATCGATTAATTAGGAAATTAATGAGCAATGGAAGTGCCTGCTCTTAAGCAATTGGTGACATTTGATGGTTAGTATACTGTGCACTGTGACGTGCTGGAATACTTAAATTTCAGCACTAAAATGCAAAACACTGAAGGTAGAAGTAGCCAATGAGAAAAATTTTCTGTCATAAAATTATCAACTGGAAAAAGTATGTTTTGACTTCTGCACTAATTACTACCAACTGTTTTAATGCTAGCTTGAAAATAAACCCACCCCTATTGCCCTAAAGTACCTAAAGATTTAATTACTTGACAGATACAGAAATAAACATATGATGGTATGTGCTTTTAAAATAGTAAAGAAGGGTATGATGGTCTTTATATGCACCTATCATCTAAAACAAATATGTGAACCAGTAAGCCAAGAAATATTTTTTTCAGAGCTGAGATAACATTTAAACAACCATTGCCATTAAGAATCACAGACACAAAAGTAAATAAATAACTTTATTTGTATGAAGTGAAATAGGAATAGCTACCCATGGCTCTGAGTTAGGCTTCTGCTTATGAGCTAGCCATTTCCCAGCAGGCAACACACTTGCTGACAAAAAAAGCTGCATGATGCTGTCAGTAATACAATGGACTCTAAGCATTTTACATTGAGTACAAAGTGTCACTGGTTAGTAGTCTCACAGCAAGATAATCATAGGAATAGAATTAGTGTAGGGCACAGCCTAGTCACTTACTTGCAATAATGGAACCCAAGGCTATGCAAAAGTTATTTAATTTCTACCCTCAGTCTCTAAAAAGTGGTCAGGTAGTTGATTGTTCATAGAGGAAAGTCATGTTTTATTTTGACTTAAAAAAGTGATAAAAGAACACACTAAAGTTCCTTTGAAGACACTCATAAAAAACTGAAAAAGTGTTACAGAATTAAAAGGAAAGTACTTTGGTGTTTTTTCATTGATTAAATTTGGAATTTTAAGTCCTAGGTGCTACCCCACCCATGCTACACACTCACAGACTTAGTGTTACTTACTCTAGTTACCTTGACTTCTACTGTAATTTAGTATGCATACATATCATTTGGAGGATTATAATGCTATGTTTGACAAATTGATTACTTTTCAATACTCCCAATTTAAGATGAGGAAATGATGTACTTTGGGTGAAGGGAAAGATATTTTAGGCTCACTTGTTAGTTATTATGTTAATATTTCATGCTCTGATATATCCACAACTTAGAAATTATAGTCAATTTACAAAAAAATGAAGAATGCTTTATATTTCTACCTGCACTATTTATTCATCTCTTGCTTCTTTTTATAAGAGAAAAGAATTGCAGGATGAGATTAGAAATAAAGAATTAACAGGAGAGAATAGAAATGTTGTATAAATACAATAAAGGACAGTATTTGGTTACAATGACTCTCTGGACAGAAGACCTGATTAGTAACAACTTTGTAGTTTTCAGAGAATCCTAGAGATGTGTAGAAGGAAAGCTTCCATGAATTGACCTTGTGACCTGTGATATTGTCAGAGATGAAATGGGACATTTTGTTCCCTGCATCCCCTTTAAGGGGAGTGGCTACCTTGTCAGTAGGTTGTTAGATAAAATATTCTCTACTGTCCCCCTCTGGGAAGAAGCTACAAAGACAGAGATGCAGGTGAAGCGAAAACTCCTGCATGGCCACTTCATACTTTTATCATTATAACTTTAGTCTTGGTTATTTGAAAAGCATATAGTAATAATCTTATCATTGATAATGCTCACTGTCTCAGTACGTTAAAGGTCATGAATGTGAAACTGTTTACATCTCATAGTTCTCAGGCAATTGACACTATTAACATTACAAACTCTTGTCTTCTCAAACATCTTTTCTGTCCTATATGAAAAATAATAGTAATCAAACCTCTGTAAATTATCACCACATGCAGTTTCTCTGAATTACGTTAGGTGTTTCTGGGGGTCATAAGCAACACACTTATATGAACCTAGAATGTTCTGGAAGGATCTAGATTGTGTTTAGAATTTCATCTTGAGGTGACCAAAAATATTTGTCCTTGTCTTTACATTTCTAAATTATATGTTTCCTTAAAAATTATAGAAAGCCCCCAATTTCAACTTTACTCAGGTTCTGTGCAAATATGGACATTTGGCTAAATGCATGGCACATAAAATAAGTGTCAAGATCTTGTGCATTTTTCTTCCTGTATTTGGATAAAGGCAGTAGCAGCTAAAAGATCTCTGTTTTTATCTTTTCCCCTTTACTTATTCACTACTATATAGATGCTCTGACTCACATTTTGTCATTTTAGGGAATAGAAGTATGTCTCCACTAAGATTCTTTCTTGTTAGACTTATATCATTTAGTAGTCATACAAGATAGTGAGTTTCTTTATGGCAGTTTAATACAACTAATACCCTTTTGAATTCATTGTTTTAATCTTCTCTTCTTTTTTTTTCCAGGTAAGTCCTTCCACTTTAAATATCACCAGAATGTCCTTTAGAAAAGTGGTAAGTTTTTCCTAAGATACAACTTACATGTACAGATATCATGATTTTTTGAGTTACATTTGATATAAGCTTATTTGTTGGCTTTAGATTATTAAGAAGTATAAAAATTCCTGGTCATAATTTTGTTGAGGCAAATCTATTGATCCTTTGATGATCCCTGATGCTTTGGATTGGCTTTGGTAAGGCAAGTCCAGTGGTATGTGTACAAGAGAAGTGTCCTAGCTTCATCCTGGCCCTGAACTTTATGGTATGAAATTACAGATGGTACATAGTGGGAAGTTAAAGGAGATTACGTCTCTAAGCATCACATTACAGATCCCTGAGGATAACTCCTATTACAATAAGAATAAAATCTTGGAGATTCACACACACACAAACACACACACACACATACATACTACAAATCACATCTCCATTCTATGGCAAAGCTTTCAAAGGAAATGTACAAAGCAGCAGTGAAAATGAGAAATAGTGTTCACAGAACGTGTGTGTTTTGATTAGCACTTCACAAGGAAGGACGTTCACACAGTAGTCTTCATCTACTAGAATTAGTTCAGTTCCATTAAAAGAAGCATAATTTAGCTCTGTGCACCTCAGTCCATCATAAGTGGGGATGTTGCAAGTTGCAAGGGCTTTTGATTCATCTTTCCTAAGATGAGAGTGTGCATAACAAGCTGAAATTATGACTGTGTAGGATTGCCAGCTCTTTTGGTTTGTGTCTTTGGTTTCATTGCTGTGTTCTACATAATTACCCTTATACTAGCTTCATTTTCAGCTGTTTGTAAAGACCATTGGAAATGCTTTTCCCATGAGGTTGAACATTCATTTGATTACATCAAAACAGAATAAAAGTTGAAGTAAACCAGAATAAAAGGACTTTCAATTCTCAAAGTTAGGTAGACTATGTTAAAAAGAATGAGAGAAAAACACCCTTTATATATAGTGTCTCAAGTCTCTTGTATTTTATAATCCTGTGACAGACTCCAATGACTCACTTACAGAAAGTCAACTGACAATGTATAGATTCCTCTATGTGAAACTATATGAAATGAACACAAAATAGCAAAAAAGAATTAACTGATATATCTATTGTGTACTTTAGGTCTTGTGAACTCTTAAATAGTTGCCAATTTACATCTATCACAAGATAATCACTTCCCCATATATTACTTTATCCAATAACATTTAGATTTCTCCCTGTTGAAAGTAATAGTAAGCCAGTTCAAGTTAAAATTTATAGTGTGAAACTAAGACATCTAGGGATATATGAGGCCTTAAGTTCACAGTCTTGGTCATCATGACTTGGTTTACATTATCTCAACCTCTCAGATGTGTCTCTTCTTACATAATTTCTTGATTTTTACAAACACAATCTTAAGTCACACAGAGAAAACAAAATGATAGCCACTATGATGGTCACTAGAATTAATGACCCTTTGCATAGCATTACCATTGATCATAGCCAATAAATTATCTCAAAGGAAATCTAACTAATTGGCTGACTCAAATCTGTCCTGTGCTTTATTCGTACTCCAAGAAGAAGGTAGAGCTCACCCAAATTCGGTGATAAAAACAAAAAGCAGATTTTCTTTGTTGTTTCTGTTTGAGTTAATAAATGTGGAGAAGCTAAAAAATAAGAGATTTTTTAATCAATTTTACTTATTTCTATCTATTTTCTATTTGAAAACAAATTCCTCCTTTTGTCCTTGGAATGATGAAAGGCATGTGTCCAGAACTGAGTTGTCAAGATTGGACACATCTCAGGCTGGGAAGCAATATATACTTGCCCTTGTAGGAGGTGACATGATGGGTTTACAGCACCTAGCAGCATTTCTTCTATTGGAGTCATGGTACTTGTGTCACCAAACCTGCCACTAGAACTAAGGCATGATGCCACTCTCATTTCTGCACTTCTTCCTTTCAGGCTCGCATTGGAAGAGAACAGGCTTCCAAGAGACAATAACCAAACATAAATAAAATATAATATAAATATAATTGATGAATCAAAAACTATCTTATCAAAGTTGAACATGGCAACCAGATGGGAAGAAAAGAGTTATAAGAGCAGGCACAAGAGTGAGAACTACTAGCTCTCACAGTAAAGAGTCCCATAAAAATTCTAAGCTAAAAATCTATAATATATACACAGAAGACTTGGTTCAAACCCATGTAAGCTCTGTGTTTGCTTCTTCAGTCTCTGTGCACTCATGTGTGCCTTGCTTAGTTCATTCAGAGGGCGTTCTTCTCTTGGTGTCCTCCATCATTTCTACTCTTTTCTGCCTTTTCTTCCTTGTGATTCCCTGAGCTGTAAGGAATGGGATTTGATGGAGTCCATCCATTTAGATTTCAACTCTTTGTAATGTCTGGCAGTGGGTCTCAACATCTGTTCCCATCTGCTGCCAGAGGATGCCTCTCTGATGATGAAGGATAAGGCACTGGCTGTCCTGTGAGTATAGCAGAATATCATTAGGAGTCATTTTATGTATACTTATTTTTTAAGACTAGCTGTGTTTGGTTCTAACCTACCTCTCAGGGCTATCTAGTCTCTGGTTCTTGGTTACCCAAGCAGTCAGTATCTTAAGTGGAGTGGGTCTTATGTTACATCAGACATATATATGTATATATATTGGCTATCTTCAGAAGTTCTGTGACACCATTGCCCAAGCATATTTTGAAGGCAAGACATATTGTAATCCAACAATTTTGTGGTTAGGTGGTTAGGTTTGCTTTCAAGTTTTCTTTTTGGTAGATTCCATATCTTACCCCCAAAGAGACGAGAATGTAGAGGTGAAAGATCCATGTATGCATCAGCTCACCTTCTGCATGTTCAATGAATTATGCGAGTATTATCTTTATCAATGTTGGAGAGCAGTCCTTTGTCTCAGCAATACCCTGGGTTTTTTGTGAAATTTTCAGGGTCCACCCTAAGACAACTTAATTGAATGCAACTCAGTGCTGCCACTAGAAGCCTCACCTGGCTGTAGGAGATAGCCAGTTGAGACTCCATATTACCCATCACTAGGCATCTACATTAGGATCATCTGTATAAATTCCAGGAAGTTTGAACTGTACTAGGTTAACATATCTTTACTCAAAGTCTCCCTAATTGCAGCTGTCTCTCCCTCTATAGCACCTCCCCGCAGACCTGATTCCTTTCTCATTTCCATTGTCACCCACACCAGTCTACCCATAAATTTTATTTCCCTCTTTACCACATTTTATCATTTTTTCCATTGAGGGACATCTAGGTTGTTGGCTGGCTAGTGTAAATAAAGTCATAATTGACATGGTTGAGCAAGGTTCCTTGTGTTAGAATAGTGTATTCTTTGAAGATATGCCCAAGAGTGATGAAGCTAGATCCTGAAGTAGATTGATTCTCAACTTTCAGAGGAACTGTCATATTGATTTCCATGCCCATCATCAATGGAAGAGGGTTCTCTTGTACTTCCTCACTAGCATGAGCTGTCCCTTGTGTAGTTCTGATTTGCATTTCCCTGATGGCTTAGGATGGTTAACATTTCTTTAAGTGTTTCTCAGCCATTTAAGATTTCTCTACTGAGATTCTCTCTTTAGATCTGCACCTCATTTTTAATGGAATTATTTGTGGGTTTTTGTTTTATTATTATATTTATATTATTATTATATTGAGTTTCTTAGATGTGTGCTTGCTAAAAAGTTTCTATTCTGCAGGCTGACACTTTGTTCTATTGCCAGTGTCCTTTGGTTATGGAAGCTTTTCAGTTCCATGAGTCTCCATGTATTGATTGTTGATCTTAGTACCTGTGCTATCAGAGTTCTGTTTGGACAGTTGTCTCCAGTACCAATGCATTCAAGGTTATTTCCTACTTTATCTCCTATCTAGTTGAGTGTGTCTGGTTTTATATGACTATTTGTTCATTTTCATTCAATTCTAGAAAGTCTTTAATTTCTTTATTTCTGTCTTCACCCACTTTTTGTTCAATAGGGAGCTGTTGAGTTTCTATGCATTTGTAAGCTTCGTGTTGTTGATGAAATGCAGCATATTCTGTGGTGAAGTATGCAGGAAATTATTTCAGTTTTTCTATTGTGAATTTCTCTGTGTCCTTTAAGTCCAAGTATGTGCTCAATTTTGGAGAAATTTCCTTGAGATACAAAGAAGGTGGTTCTCTCAATATCCGTTATATAATGTCTGCTAGTGCCAGTATTTTTCTGTTTTTATTTGTTTTGTTTGTTTCAATGACCTGTCTATTTGTGAGAGTAGGGTATTGAAGAATCCCACTACCTTTCTGTCTGTAAAGGTTAATGCTTTGTTTAAGCTGCTGTGGTGTTTCTTTTACAAACTTGGGTGTCCTTCTACTAGGGGCATAAATGTTTAGAACTGAAATGTAATCCATGTGAATTTTTCTTTGATGAGTAAGCAGTGGCCTACTCTATCTCTTTAGGTTAGTTTGGTTTCAAGTCTATTTTGTTAGATGTTAAAGTGGCTACACCTGCTTTCTCTTAGGTTTATTTTTATTAGAATATCTGTTTCCAACCCTTTACTTTGAGGTATTGTCGTTCCTTGATATGGAGGTGAGTGTTTTTCTTAATGCAGCAAAAGGATGAATTCTGTTTTCCAACCCATTCTGCTACATTGAGTATTTTTATTGAAAAATTGAGACTATTGATAATGAGAGATATCAGTGACCAGTAATAATATATATTATTTTGTTGGTCTTGATGGTGGTGTTATTGTGTATTTCCCCTCTAATTTTGGTGGTGTGAGATTATTTATTTCTTGTGTTTTACAGGTATAATTAACCTAACTAGGTTGAAGGTTTTTTTATAGCACCTTCTCTACTTTGATAGAGTGTTTCCTTTAGTTTAGAAAAATTTTCTTCTAGGATTTTGTTGAAAATATTTTTCTGCCTTTGGAGCTGGGATTCTTCTTCTATTTTTATTATTTTAGGTTTGTTTCTTCACAGTGTCCCAGATTTTCTGGGTGTTTTGTTGTTGGGGAACACTTGGTTTGGGGTCAGGAGTTGGAATTAGCTCTATGTCAGTGTCCTGCTTTTCCTCTTGGGCAAAGGAGTCAAGATGGTGTGGAAGCAACAGCACAGCCTGCAAGAACAAGGTGAAGCAAGGAAGTTCAATTTTATTATGGAGAGGAAGACCTTAAATAATTTTTCCCAGACCCTACCCCTCAGACAGGGGAAAGGGATTGTTGGTATTGGTGGCTTGGCCTCCAGTGGTCTCTTGCTGGTCTAGGAATGTTGTGTTTGTACTCTGCACTTTTCAAGGCCCCATGCAGACACCAGGTTGGCTTATATGGAAGTGCTTAGGAGCACATGTTTTAAGGTACTAGTTATGAGGCCAGGCTGAACTCCAGGCTACTTAGAAGCCCATACATTCTACATTTTGTGTCAAGAATTTCTTTAGATTTAACATTTTATTTGATCAATATATCCATTTCTAATATTGTATCTTCAAAGCTTGAGATTCTGTTTTCATCTTTTATATTCTGTTAGTGAAATTTTCCTCTGTTTCTAATTTTCATAATTTTTTGAGTTTTGTTTCTTTGTTGATTTTGTGTCCAATTTTAGGTCTTGAACAGATATATTTGTTTAATTCAACTGTTAGTGATGATTTGGATTTTAATAAGGGATTTATTCATTTTCTCTTTGAGGATATCTATTATCTTCATACAGTCTCTTTTGTGCTTCATTTATGTTGAGATGCTTGAGACCTGATGGGGTAGGATAGCTGGGAATATTTTGCTGGCTGTTAATAAGTGTGTTTATATGTTGTTATCTAGGCATCTGAGTTGGAGATATTTATAGGTCGAAGTGTGATTTCTGGATTTGTTTTTTTGTCTGCCCAACAAATTTGTCTTTTGTTACTTTGTTTGTGTTTCCTCTCTGGATTTTTGGAGAGTGTGATGGTTGTGTGTTGCTTGTGTTTCTGGCCTGCTTGTCTGGTATATTCATAGGTAATGTCTGCTGCCATACTGGGATAAGTATGGAGCAGGAAGGTTGGAGAAGGTTTTTCTGACCTCATGGGGATGAGATCAGAGAAGAAAAGAGACCACAGTGGATTTTCTAATGCAGAGATGGGTATTAAACTGGCATGTTTTGATCTCATGGGCAATAAGAAAAGTGTGGGTCCACCTTTAGCCTACTTTTTGTCTTGGAAGAAGCAGCCATTATACTCCAGGAGGTGCCTTCTAAAGCTAGGGTCTAGGGCAAAACAATAGATGTGGAGAGAAAGGTTAGAAGAGGAAGATATGTGGAATCCACAAGAGATAGACAGATCAAGGAATGTTGACAAAGTGTGGGAATGAGACTGGGTGATTGGATCCAGAATGGTGAGAGAAGGCCTGCAGGCAGCATACTTGGTGCTTTGACAGGATTTAATTTTATTCTTTTGTATGGCTGAAAAGAATTCCATTATATACAGATATGACATTTTCTTCATCTAGTCATCTGGTACTAGATGCCTAGGTTGGCTTCAGAATCATAATGCATTGTTTAAAAGGAGCATAAATTTATAGCACAGGAAATCTGTTTTACAATCCTTCATTATGGATAACATTCTTTTTGTTTAAAGTGCATTATTTGTATTTGTATGAGTGGGTGAGTGCACTTATATGGATGTCCAAGAACACCATATGAGACTTGGGTCTGTCTTTCTACCATGTAGAGCCCAAGACTGAACTCCAGTTGTCAGGCATGCTAATATGCCCCTTTATTCACTGGGCAATTTTGCCAGCCCTTGATATCATTCTTGAAAAACAAATCACTGATAAAACTTGAAAGTTATTCATATTTTTACTTTCCAAAACACCATTAGTCATATAAAGTACTCTAGTGGTGACGAAAGAAAGACTAAATGAATAACAATTTGGCTATTTTTACAAAAAATATTATCTTAAGAGATCCAAATTTAAATTTTAACAGAAATTTAAAACTTGAATGTTATAAAACATTTTTGCATTTTTCGAGTCATAAAACACTAAATGCTCAAATGATAAGAATCAACAGCAATCATTTTTTTTTAAAAAAAGATTAACTGTATTGAAAAATAGAAGTAAAAAGTAGCAGAATAGCTATAAAGCAGGTTTTTAAAAAATGGAGCATGGGAATACATATCTGTAATTCTTGCAATTACAATTACAATATCTGTAATTGGAAGAAGAGACACCCTCAGGTATATATCGAGTTCAAAGACATTTGGGACTACATGAGATTCTGATTCTAAATAAAATAAAATAAAGAACTGGGGGCTAGATAAGTGACTTAGTGGTTAAAATCATTTACTGTTCTTCCAAAGGACCTAGGTTCAAGTCATAGCATCTATAACACAACCACCCACAACTCTAGTTTCAGTGCACTTGATGCCTTCATCTGTCCTCTAAGTACACCTGTGTACTTATATATGTATGGGGAAACACAAAAATGCACATGAAGCAAATATAATCTTAAAAATCCAAACAAAATGTTTAAAAGGATCTAAGGAGTATCAGAAGGCTAAAACCTCTTAGAAGAATGTTAAAATGTGATATACTCACTCTCTATTCATGCCTACCTTGTTGGTAAACATCCTGCCATAATAAAATCCTTGAACAGTGGGACTAAACTTTAAATTGCAATGCAATCCATTAAACTTGATTGGTGGGGAGGGAATCTAAAAGCATTTCCACTAAACTCAGAAACAAGAAAAGAATGTCAACTTTTTGGATTCTTACTCAATATAGTACCTGAAATCCTAGTTATAACTGTGAGATGAGAAGGAAATAAGAGGTATATACATAGGAAAAAAGGCAGTGTATCCTGTTTTCAGATATGGTTTTATGCACAATCTCTCAAATCTGATAAATACTTTTAGCAAACAAATATTTTGTAAAGCAACATTTTTTCCTGTATATCAATAAACAAACATACCATGAGAGAAACCAATCTCTTTCTGATTAGATTTAATAAACGGTATTCTTCCTATAAACCAATAAACAAGCATGCCATGAGAAGAACCAACCACTTTCTGATTAGATTTAAAGGAAACTTCCTAAGATAGAGCTTATGCCTGGTACTGTTAGCTGGTTGAGGAACCTATGGCAAGGTAGATTTTAGTAGATACTGGAGAAAAGCTTACTAATATGTTGTTAAATTGACATAATATACAAGTGTTCTCTAAAAACTCACCTTTATATCCATATATTAGTACATTTCAACCTACGTTAGCAAAGCTTCTCTTTGCAGTAAAAAACAATTTGCACAGACACAAACTAGTCAATCTATGGAAACTAAGAGCCTATGGATCTCTATTCTCAGCCTTAAATGTGGTATCTATATCATAACCCTCTGTCCATGGCCTAGAGATCATCTCAGAGGGAGAAGGGGAAAAGTTGTAGGAGCCAGAGGTACTGAAAGATTAATGGAAAAGAATATCATCATTTAACATAATAGTGTATTAAGGAGTAGATTAGATTATGACACATTATATGCATGTGTGAAAAATCTTGAACATTAAACTAAAAATTATAGTGAAAAATAAAACTGTAACAAGACTACATATTTGTAACATACCTGGGTATTACTTGGAAAGACTCTAGGTTAACACATTACAGAGAGACTTTCGCACCAATGTTGTTTATTGAAGCATTCATTATTTATGATTGGTAAATTGTAGAGCCCATTTAGATTGGCCAAAACCATGGTCATAAATAAATAAATAAAGGGTGTTATGTATGAACAATACATTTTCAGCCATAAAGAAGGATGAGGCTATATTGTTGGCTTGATTTTTAACAAGAAACATATCTCAGTTAAAAAGAGGCAAAGAGGTTAGAGATATGACTAATCATCATGGGTTAAGAGCACTTGCCAAGCTCTCATGTTGGCCTATTTTGTGATCTCCTATAAATTCAGCTTCAGGGGATAAGAA
>PVIH01004857.1:85954-133319 GCA_004025045.1 Sigmodon hispidus
CATGACTCAGATGCTTATAATTAACTTTATCTTGTTTGGCCTATGTCTTAGGCATATTGTTAGCTGGCTCTTTTATCTGAATTTAACTCATTTTTATTCATCTACTTGGCTATGTGGCTGTGGCTGTGCCTCACTTGGGCCCCACATATATATTTGGTGACTGGATGGAGACTGACTAAACTCTGCCCTGTAGTAGCATGACTTTGGGTTGTAATAAATGAGACCCAGACCCAAATAACAGGGGAAGGCAGAAATATCAGAGAGAGGAAGCACCACAGTCAATTCTCACCAAGTTTTCTTGCAACTTTCTCAGCCTCATACCTGGTCTCTTCTGCCTGTCACTTCTGTCAGTCTCTTCTGTTTTTGCCTGGTTTCTACAAACCCTCATATACCCTATCCCATCCAGGTTAGGATTAAAGGTGTATAGCCTTGAACTCACAGAAACAGAAAAAGTTCTGTCTCTGGTAATGTTATGGGATAAAGGATGTTGATCACCACTCCTGGCTGTCCCTGTGCTGGGATTAAAGGTGTGTGTGATTGACTCAGCTGTTTATCCTTGTATCCAAGGATCAAGGATTTCCTGAGCTGCCTGCCTGGGATTTTACTGTGTGGTCTCTCTGATATCCCAGGATTTATTAAATATTTAACATATATCCACACCACCATCCTCTATTTGTCTTTGATTCTTTTGTCTATTGCTATGGTACTTACCACAGGCCCAAACAGTTCTTTTATTTATAGAATGATTTTTACTGCATATAGATGAACCAGAGAGAGAGAGAGAGAGAGAGAGAGAGAGAGAGAGAGAGAGAGAGAGAGATTTAACTATATTTAACATTTGGAAAAAAAATAAAATTAATACCTCACCAATTGAGATAAACTACATTTAACATAAAAGGGGGTTGTATTAATTTTCTGTTGCTGTCATAAAACACATGACCAAAACAACTTACAGGTGAGACTGTTTATTTGGTTTATTGCTCCATATGGTTAGAGTCTAAAAAAATGGGACAAACATGGCAGCAGGTAGCCAAAGCAAGAAACTGAGACATTGTATCTTTAAATAAAAGCACTCACCAGAGAGCAGACTGGAAGTAGGTTGAGACTATACACCCTTAAAGCTTGTCCCCATTGGCATGCCTACTGAAACTCTTCAGGTCAGTGCCACCAAATGATAGCCAGTATTCAAATATGCAAGATTATAGAGGACATTTGTATTCTGAACACCACAGTGATGAATATACTGTGTAAAAAAAAAAATAAGACTTTAGATTTAAAATAGTAAGACACTAATACATGGCCAATGAAAGAGCTATCATGAATACTCTTGATGCCACTAGCAAGGAACAATGTGGGGCAACATGTGCCCAGTCACAGTGGGTATAAATTTACAATGAGTATTGTTAGAAGATACCTCTTTCTTACTAAAATAAAGATAGTTGTACCAGATACCATAGCTTCTTCCATCTCTTTCCAAAATTATTTGAAAATTAGGTCCATGTTTATATTTATTGCAGGTTTATATATAATTGTTAAAAACTGAAAGCTAACATTGTTATTTAAAGTTGAAACTATGATATTTCCATACATTGGAATGGTATTTAGTGATTAGAAGGAATGAGTTTTGAAACCCCCCAAATTTAGACACATCTTAAATACAACCTGGTAAATGAAGAAAGGCTAAATACTATTTGATTTCAAATTTATGAAGGCTAAAATTGTCAAAACAAAGGCAGGTAAGCAGAGAAATATTTATAGGGCTTATTATGGGATAGGTGGTACATAGGTGAATTTATACAACTTAAAAAAAAACTTACTTTACACAAAAAGAACCCTGTTTTTAAGGTTTATACAAATGTTAGAAGATTGGAAATTCTCAAAATGGAATGCAGAAGAACATAAGAAAATAATCTTAACACATTACAAAGCTGTAGCCCAACCTCAGATGGAGTTTACAAAGCACAATAGCATCACATTCATGTGATAATAGATTTGAGCTGAAAATGGCAGTGTGAACTCATTAGCGTTCCATGTAGACACATAAAGTCTACATATAATAAGGGAACAGATATATTTCAAGAACAACACACATGGCAAAGCATTCATTTAAGAAATTTATGACAAAAACCACAGTGAGCAGTTTACCTATCCAGCAACTTTAGCAAAGCAGACAAACAAAAGTGAAAAAAATAAACCAAGTCCTGCTGGGCAACAACATTCTCTTCAATACAAATTTCTTCAAGCAAGAAATCAAGCCAACAGGAAATACATTTGTAAATTAGCCTGGTAGAGTTTAAAGTGAAGATACAGCTTAAACTTGTTACTGCTTTTGCTCTATAAGGATAAAGAACACCTATATACTTCTTGAGAAAATTATTAATAATTATTCCTAGAGATGACTGAATGTTCTACAGATAGGTTATCCTTTCTGCTTGAGAACACACTGTGAGGGTCCTACAGGGTATAGAATTAATTTTTAGAAGTTAAGGAAAAGGCAAAAATTCACACCTATCATGTCCCCAGAGAATCCAAAGGAAGAAGTTACTACTGTCTGTGTTCCTTGGGGAGAAAAGGACACTTAGAATGAACATAGTTTACTTCCACTGGAGAGGGCACCTCAAATCTGGTTGGTTTTTTAGCAGTTTATCAGAACTGAGAGCCACAGAGGGGAAGGCAGCTCATGTGTGGCACTCTTTTTAAATATTTGCAGTAACATTAGTCTCAGAATCCCTTGTCTATGGATGGTTTCTGAAGTAAATAAGGACAAAGAGCTATAAGAGTACTGCCTAAAAAGGGGGGTGCTCTTGATGACAACATCTTCAGAAAAAGAGATTGGTTAAAGAGATTCAATCTTGCTTGATAGATGATGATATTTTGGAGCATCCAAGAAACTTGATATGTGAATATTAGTGTCACCTAGTAACCACATATTCTATTGTTTGACACCTCAGTATTATGGAAGAGTGTTTTAAACCATAGGCACCATATCACTTAACTTTTAGGAACTTTTCACCAAATTCACAAACCATATATCAATCTCAACTCCTTAATGGAGTACATGAGAGTGTGTAACACATTGTTTTTTGCCTTGATGGCATCATATTTGAAACCATGAACCTGTCAATTCCATATTACAATTAAGGATCTTTTATTTAATAACTTCTTTAAAAATGGAGTGTGAGAAGTACATTAAACATGTATCTTTGAATTTTCTAAGAGAAAACTTTTAAGCTAATAATGAAAATTAAGTATCTCTTGATTTCATAATTTCCAGCAAAAATGTGGTAGGCTAAATCTTTATTTTAAGAAATAGAAACTCTGAAGTTAAATTATTCTAGAAGGGTAAGTTCATAATGAATCCCCAAATCTTCTAGAGAAGCTTGGGTATACTTAAGCTTTCTAGAATTGTCTGCAACTCTAACAAAAACAATACATCCTAAACTCACAATATTAAGAAAAGCCACACTTCAGTTCCTGAGAAGAAACCATTTTTTTCCTATTAAATTACAAAAGAACAATTTCATGTGACTTATGAAAAAACAGAAACTGTGTTGGTTGAAAATTTTATGAAAAGAAGCCAGACATGCTGGTTCAAAGCTGTAATTTTATTATTCAAAGCTGAGGCAGGAGGATTGCAAATTCCATGCACTGGGCTGCATAAATGACCAGTTCTCAAATAGTCATAATAATTTTGTAGATTTGTCTATTTTTCCAAATTAATTAAAGCAACTATCCCATCAAGTAGGTGATGCTTGATGTCATTTTGACGTGATAAAAACCTGAAATACTGTTTTCTAATTCTTAACTTGATACAAACTTTGGAAAGACAGTGAACAATATTCTCAGAGTATTATTCTTCTGTTACTGTTGAAGAGCCCTTAGATCAAGCTCCCTCTTTGGTTGACAGTGTTTTGTCTCCCATTTGCTGTGTACCTTCAGTTGTGCATAGAGTTATTTATACTGCTATGCATACAGACTTTTTAGAAATAGATATTTTTAATCCCTTATTGAGTTTTCTTTATATTTTATTATTGAAAGGAAATAATCATGGCATATTTATTTCACATGGATTATAAATACCCTAAAAGGATATTTGACTTTCCTTTTGAAAATTGTTGACAAAAAGGGTTGGTAAATTTTCTAAGGGCATTTTCAGGAGAGAAAGAGGTGTAGCCAGGGTCAATTAAGTGCTAAGTCATTAACTTTTGGATTCATCTAAGGTCCTAATGACTAATATTAACATGGAAGAGTAAGTAGCACTCCTGACCTCAATTACTTCCACCCATGTCTGTTTTCCAATATTATATTTTGGGACATGATTTCTGTCTGAAATTCACATGAGTGAAGGCTGCCCCACTGAATGTAGGGGGTGTAATTTTTGATACAAGGAGAGTTTCTGGGGTGATGGGGGTGGAGAATAAGAAGAAACTGAAGCTCTGTGTATGTCACCCTCTTTTTCCTCCCAGCCTCTTGTCACTCCCTTGTCTCTTTGTTAAAATAATTATTTTTTTCTCTGTGTGAGATTTTGCATTAGATGAAAGGTCATGGTTATAATCTGAATCCAGGATAATAAATACAGAGTAAAATGGATTGAAATGCATGGAGCAAAAAGTCTTTTTCAATTAAAAAACAGTTGGCCAAGCCTGTGCAAGAAAAACAACCATATAGACTCTGAATTCTTTTCACTTATAATTAGCTGCTACTGAAAGTTAATTACTTTCAGGATCAAAGGAAACAAAACGAGAAATAAAATGCAAGGATTCCTTTTAGATTTACAGCTTAAATAAACATTTGCCTTCAGAGCAGTCGGTATGGCAGAACTTTCCTAGAAGCTAATGAACTCAGGGTGCTTCAGTACATATAGACTAACTTTTAAGTTTACTCTGATGGGCAAATGAATAAGGTGGATTTTATTTCCTTTGGGAGTTGTCTTCAGGGAGCTTGTGTAAAGACTCTCTGCATCTGCTTAGTTTTTTGGTTTGTCAAAGGAACTAAGAATTATTGACCCCTCTGAAAAATTTATACCTCATCTGCTTTCTTCAAGAAACTTCCACTCAAAACTCTGATTTGATTTCTGATTCACCTGAGTAACAGATATGTGTTATTAAGAAGCCTTAATCTGAGGATGTGACCATTCTATTTGTTTTCAGCCCATTGTCTAGCCAGTGCTTGCTGGATTGCTTTGCTCTCTTAAATTTCATGCATTTCAAGCACCTCTTTTTAAAATGACTTTAAAATATCACAAACAACACGAGTGAAATTTATTTCATTTTAAAGTTTGAACTTGCTTTCTAGTAATGGAGTGTGATCTTTGAACAATACATTTGGGGACAGACTGATTAGGCTATGTGCTATTGTGAAAGATTTAGGTTGGTGTGCTGGCTAAGCTATTTCAGAACTTTGGGTAGAGGACATGGATGACTGGGGCAGGAGTGGATGTAGACAAAGATGTTCATCATAAGATCTGGACTCAATAATAATGTAGATACATCTAGCCTTCAGGTGCTCAATGGACACAGTAGCCATGCAAAACTTTGCATAATGATTTCACCCTAAGTCTTCCAGTCATTTTATTAAATAATTTAATTATAATTTTTGTCTCAAATTTTAAATTTCTTCTATAACCCTTTTATTATTCCTTTCTGCTAACTTTTGATTTAGTACAATCTTTTTTTTTTCTAGTGTTTTGGAGCATGAAGTTAAGTTTTGGAACTGAATATTTTTCTGCTTTTGAAGTGGGCATTTACACCACACATTTGTCCCTCGGCACCACTGGCTCTGTCATAAATTCTGACAAGTTTGCCATATTCTTATTCTACCCTCTTGCTGACAGCACTCACCTTTCCTATAATAATTTTAGTGTCATAGTATGACAGTCTTTCTTTAAAATACAAAACTTTTCTGATCAAAACATGGCCGTTTTAGATCATGAATATATTAAATCTGCACTGAAGGTTTATCATAGGTAACATGTGGTCTTTCAATGACAAGGCAAAGATAAAGTAAATCATATTTAGCAGTTGATACAATAAACAAATATTTTGTTTATTTACTGAATTTATCTTGAAAATCCTATATTCTCAGGACAACATACTCCTTTTTGACAAATATTTATGCCTACAAAAGACACAACACTTTTGAAATTTTCTAGGTATCAACTGACAGATTTGTAGGTCTTCTATCATTAGATAGAATTTATAAAAAAAACCAATATTGCTCAAGATTCAATTATTCACCAATAGGAACATATTAGTAAGCCCTGGAATGTCACCAAATAGACAGTATAGCAGCCATGGAAGTGGAGACTTTGGTACCACTAGATCTAATACCATAGTCTAGGGA
Organism: Sigmodon hispidus; assembly: GCA_004025045.1. Classification (NCBI taxonomy): domain Eukaryota; kingdom Metazoa; phylum Chordata; class Mammalia; order Rodentia; family Cricetidae; genus Sigmodon; species Sigmodon hispidus. The sequence continues at coordinate 92,297 of PVIH01004857.1, forward strand.
AGTGTATCATCTACTGTAACATAACAGGAAAAGGGACAGGGTGAGGAGACAGTTTATTCTAATAGTTATATTGCAATTCTGACCTCCCTGATCTTTGTCTAACCCCTGTGACCTTTCAACTCCCAGTGTCTACTAGGACTCTGATGATGATTCCAGCATATCTTAACAATACCAAAATTAAACTCCTCTTTCTTTTAATACAATATAGAGCAGAATTAAACATTTTGAAAAATTTTAATGTTTTTCAATGACCTAAAATTAAACTGTTAAAAAAATGTTTTTAAATGAGATTAACAGTTTTTCTTTTTTTAATTTATTTGTGAGTAAAGTCTCATTTTTTATCCATGTATCCCCTTGTTTAAACTCCCTTCCTCCTCCTGCCCCTCCCAGTCACTCTCTCTTCTCCTCATCTCCTTATCTCCTCCCCAGCAAGGACAGGAGGTCCCAAGGTCCCAAGGTGGCTTAGTTCAGCATCCACTCCAGGCAGATCTGCTTTCCTCACCCCAACATAAAGTCTGGGTCAGGTGTTCCTCTGGAGGGAAAGGGCTTCATGGCACCAGTCCAAGTTGTTTCGGATCCCAACCTGTTCAGTGGTTGTTTGCAGCTTGAACATGCTTTGCTTTTTGCTTTTTGTTTAAAGTCCACTAAAATAGTGAGTACATCCCCTGCTTATCTTTCTAGGTTTGTGATACCTCGCTCAGAAGTGTATTCTCCAAATCCATCTATTTGCCTGCAAATTTTAAGATATCATTTTTTCTTACGGCTGAGTACTACTCCATTGTGTAGATTAACCACAGTTTGTTAATCCATTCTTCAGTTGAGGGGCATCTAGGTTGTTTGTAGGTTCTTGCTATTATGAAAAATGCTGCTATGAGCTAATACTTTTGGGATGCAAATGTGCATCTTTTGGGTATATGCCTAATAGTGGTATTGCTGGGTCCTTGAGGAGATTGATTCCCTGTTTTCTGAGAAATCACCATACTGCATTCCAGATTAACAGTTTTAACTGAATATTCAAACTGTTTCCAAATAAGTCACCTTTTGTATTTTTCTTATCCTTTATTCACTCGTCATTTGTATTTTATATTAGAATTCATCAAGGGAGTGTCCTTAACTAAGGTTATTATTTTACTCAAAATTAAATGAAATGAAAGACATGAAGAAAATGAAGAAGGATATAAATGTTTTTAAAAACTGTAAAATTCCATGTAAAAAATAATCGTAAATTATTACAAATAGATATTTAATCTCCTGTAGGCTTGGTAACTTTTTCACATTAGCCAGGTGAAACTAATTAATATACTAAGAGTGGTTTTACTAATTTGTCATAATATTCATAAAGACAATATGGAATAGTAAATTTTAAAATTGTGCTAATACCAAACTATTTTTATTACATTAAAAATATCAAGGACTGTCAGGAAAAGTTACCTGTGATAGATCTACTCGAAGTATACTTACTACTAAGTAATTCATAGAAGCAGGGGCTTTCCTGTCAGATCAGCCCCTCATTTATTGTTTTCCCAAGATGTTCCTTTTCTCTATGAATATAATTATCACCAGTAAACAGAGGACATCCTTCCCATCATTTTAAAGGAAACTTCTTTAAGCCCTACCAATCAAATCCTGATCGGCAGTCAATGTGAACAGATTGCAATGATGTGCTTAAATATACTCAAATGTTCATGTGTGAAGGGGAGAAAGAATATTCTATTCATATATAGTATTGAGATATGGAGTAGAAGCTGTGTTGGCATTTTTGTACATTATTGCCATGATAATTGTAAAAGATGAAGTTACTCTTATTATGTTACAAGATAGAAGTCAGGTAGATCAGCTAAATGGTCCAGGGTTCAGCCATTGAAATGGCCATGCTGGAGGCAGTATCTGAATATTAATTTTGGGTCATTCTACTTCAACATTTTTATAAGCTCATTTCTCTTTAGTAATATTAAAGTGATATAAATCTTTAAGTGTGAAAAACTTAGAGTTATCATGACATGAACACCAGAAAAAATGACTATAGTTTGTTTTATAAACAAAAAGTTATGTTATTTTGGAAGAATTAGCATAACAGGAACAATTAAACTATATTTTTAGCAGGCCCTTGTATATTTCAAAATACATAATAACCTGAAAGCCTAGAGAAATAAAAATTTTATCAAAGTAAGGAGTCATTGACTTTTACAGCAGACATAAACATCTGATAAATTAATTGAAAATAAAATTAAGAAAAATTTGGAAATGACTTTCTGGTAAAGTAGTTTTATTTGTTTGTTTGTTTGTTTGTTTGTTTGTTTTTTAAGGGCATACTTGCTCTCTGAGCTTAATGATAATATTTTCTGCATTTGTGTTAGGACCCAATAGTTATCCAGGGCTGGGAAGAGTTAGTGATGAGTCATGGTGTTTCAGGACCCCTGTACTGTATACAGTATTCTTGTTCTGTCATCTAGGAGATGGTGGCAAATTTGTTGATGAAGTGTTTGGTGTGAGTTTTGACCCTGGAACTCACATATAAGAAGCTGAAGACAGTGGCATGAGCCTTAATCAAAGTGCTGGAGATGCAGAGACAGGAAAATACCTAAGGTTGCTGACTTACCAACCTCACTGAACCTATGGACTCCAGGTTCAATAAGAGACCCAAAGAGGAAGATACCTTGCATCAGTCAGCTGTTGTTCCTGTGTTTTCATACATCCTTGCATGTGTTCCTCCATACATAGCTAGATACTACCATGCATATGCACACATAAAATGTATAACCCCCTAACACACATACACAAATGAGGGGAGGGGAGTCATGTGATCTACATGTTTGGAGTAAGAAGTTTCTGACCTGGCTTTGCCCTAAGGTCCAGACCCACTCTCACTCTGCCTAGTCCCAAATTATCTCACAAGGGCTTATATTGATTACAAGCTGAATGGCATATAGGTCAGGTTTATTACTTGCTAATTCCTATACTTTAAATTAACCCATATTTCTATTTATGTTTAGCCACATGGCTTGGTACCTTTTTGCTCAGGGCAACATTCTCATCTTACTTTTTCTGTCTCTTGCTGGCATCTCTACCACTATGCTCTTCCTTTTTCCAGCATTCTCCTAGTCTGGTTGCCCTGCTTTTTCTTCCTGTCTAGCTACTTGACCAGTCATCATTTTATTAAACCAATATTTACAAGGACAAATATTTACAGTGTATAAGAGCATAATCCCACAACACATGTTTACTTCTGTCATTGAAAACTTAAGAAGACCTGTTCATTTCCAGATGGATGACATTAGCAGAAGCATCATCCATTGATGAAAATAGGATATGAAATCAATTGATGTGACAACATTTGAAATAGAATCAAAGATTACTAAATATTCAAAGCATTTTTCTGAAGTTTTGCAGAATCTATAATAGAATGGCCATCTTATATCAGCTAAAATTGTAAGGTTGAAACAGTGGCCACAGGTGGCTACTACAATGTATTTAAGGCAATACTGAAATAGAGACTTTCCAAGTTCTCTATTCATACCAGTTACTGCTACCTTCCTAATTATGCTCCCTGAAATTTTGCAATTATATGTCAGGGAGACCCTAAAATTGAAAGAGATTTGAGGTTATGGAGTTGATCTTATATATATAATTGGGAAAGAACTATTCATGAAAGAAAAATAAGTTAACAAGGACTAAGGTGTTTACTTACCATATTTTGTTTCTCTCTCTCTCTCTCTCTCTCTCTCTCTCTCTCTCTCTCTGTGTGTGTGTGTGTGAGTAATATTTGGAACTGTGCAATATAACAGATAGATATTCAGGAGTCTTTCCTTTTATGAAATCTGTGCTTGATGGGGGACAAGCAAGAAAGAGAGAGCTTAATCTGGAGGTGAGATGTAGATAGTTGTCATGCATCACCAATGACTGTCAGTCTGAGAGCCCAGGTAGATTAAAAGAGCAAAGATATGACCATGTTTACATCCTCAAAATGCATCACTTCTTTGCATTAAAATATATCAGGCCCTATAGTTATATGAATCCTGATGATATAAAGTTCTTTGACTAGTTAATATTTATTCAAATATTCTGGGTATTTAAATTTAGGGGTTACCAATATTAGGACATATTCCAAATGTACTTCTATTTCTTCACTATGTGGGAGTAATTTTGAGGGTACAATGGAAATGATACCTTAAAAACCTTGGGAAGGCTATTTCTTGCTTGTTGTCAAGATGAATAGAACCTATACTTTGCCTGGTTGACTCTTATTGTCCTGGCTTGATATAATCTGATCATTTCCCGATAGATGACAGAAAGACGTGACTTTTCTCCTTGATTCTGACCTGGTCTGATGCAACTTCTAGATCTATATACACACTTGATTTTTCTCTGCTTTCTACCTTGAGAGGCTCCATAAGACTGTGGATCCGTGACTGGCTCTCAAGAGAGACTGTTATTACTTGTTGAATGTTGAATGATAGTACAGTAAGAACAATGGAAAAGATGACTATGGCTTCTGTTATCTAAAATGAAGATTTTAAGTCTTTAGCTTCTGTGCCATAGAATACAATAAACGATAGTAATGGTTAAGTGTTTTATCACCAAAATATGAATTCACATTCTATTTCTTAGTACATATAGCAATAACATTGAGGGCTATCCCAGACAGTGGTAGAAACACCAGAGTAGTGTTGATATCTTCATTCAGTTTTACAGTGTTTTTGTAAATTAATGTATGATAAAAATAAGAGAAAAAATTCAACAGAAGAAATATAAAGGGTCAACCACACTAAATGTAATACAATTTTTTTTGTTTCATCAAATAGTAAAGATAAGTTGAAAAGATAAAAATAGGTGTAGCTATAGTGGTTGATTAAATATTGCACAATTTTATGGTGATCTGGGCTTAACTCTGTATTATGAATTATCCCCAAAGAACCTCCTGAGGACAAACATACACAGGTATAAAATAAAGATACAGGATCAAATTCCTTTCAAATATGAGGCTAAAAATCCATTTTGGATGGTCTAGAAATACTGTTGAGTTGTCATGGAAGGTGAGATAGACAATTCACATGTGAGATAAGGCACATTCAAAACAGAAAATGAGGCTCTGAAATCAAAATACAGTGTAGGAAGTTGGTCTTTATCTATGATTGACAACATTGATTTAAAACAAAAACAAAACAAAACAAAACAAAACAAAACAAAACAAAACAAAACAAAACAAAACAAGAAAAACAACTTTAGTCCAGCCAAGGAACTTTCCCAGAGGTAATGAATGGACAGAATATGTATGTATCAGTGGCAGGGCAGTTGGTACTGGGTCTTCAGGGAACTTTGAAAACATGAACAACTAGAAATTTTGATGCTTCTGGACGATCTTTACTTATATGTTATTACATTTGTTTCTGTCTCACACAACACTTGGGAACTGGTGGATTTCTGATAATGTTGAATTATTCTAATGGATGTCTGGTAACTGCTTTACCATGTAAAAACTAACCTTTCCAGTAGAAGAAATCAAATAAGCCCTAAACTACATGCCTCTGTGATAGACTCTCAGTTTATGGTGGATACAATTTGTATATTTGGCTGAAATCCAGATGTCTCTAGTAGGACTGTGTTGGCTTTATAAATAAGTCTTAAAAATACTTAATGAGTAAATCTGTGTAACACCTTTCCTAATTAGAAACTTTTTACCTTCATTTCTAATAGTTTCTAATTCTAGCTTTAGTTCAGTTATATTTCATGTTTTTCATGTGTAGTAGTTTTATAGATGATTCACAAATATAAAAGTTTTATCTACCTTTGATCTACTGTGACATTTCTAAATTGACACAAATTTAATCTTCTGGCTTGGATAAACAATATAAAATGTGATACTAACTTTAGATAAAGGATCTTGGACTTTACCATGAAGATTTTTGCTTCTTTGTTAGGGTTATGAATTCTTCCTGAAAAACAAGCTTCTCTAAGTTAAGAGTAATCTTGGGATGTCCACAAAGACTCAAACTTCATTTTGCACATTTTGTTATTATTTTTTAATAAATTCTACTTTGAATAATATTTTCTGAAGCTGTAGTCACTAGGTTGCTTTCATAAGAAAATGTATAACTGTTTTCATCAACATATTATAGGTCTGCTTTGCCATTTCTGAAATAAAAATAGTTTTCTTTGTATTATGCCTCATATTATGTATTTTAACTTTTGACTTATCTTAGTCATGTCAGGAAGAAAAATTGATTTTTCTAGGAACTTCCATTATATCAAATTGAAAAAGCATTTCTCTTGACTGCTTTGGGCAACTGCATGTTCAAAACCCCTTTGCCTCATTTCTCATGGTGCTCTATGTGCTCTATGCTTCCACGCTGCCTTCCTGCTCTCAGCCCCATTTCCTTTGCCAATGACAAATCTTACACTCAGGGTCAGACTAGGTTCATGTGCATGAAACAACCCGTAGGCATTGGCAATGATTTGTGTATAAACTTATCATTATTTGAAGTTATTTATTCCCGAAAATGTCAACTTGAACATATGTGTAGTCATGAGGTACAATCATGATATATACACACACACACACATACACACACACACACATACACACACACAAATAAACACAGAGAGGGCTAAAGAAGGGAGAATCATATGGAGAGGAATTATTTTTTAAAGGTATTGGTGCTTTACTCCAAGGAAGTATTTCATTGTATGAGCTGTATTTAAGTTTATCTGAGCCTTAGCAGTTGTTGTTGGAGGATTACAGTGCTTCTGCTAGGAGGCATGAGACAACTGTAACCCTAGAATCCAATTCAGACTTTTGTGTGTAGCACAGAGAATACTGAATGATCTCATTCTTTGATTCTAGTGATTTTTCTATCTGCCCTCAAGTCCTTCTCAACAAATTTTCTTACCTTGTGTAATACCTAATGGTAGAAAAGAGAAAGAGGAATATAGAACTTGTAAGAGGAACTCTCTCATCTGTCTGCCATCCTTCCCTTCCCACTCTATCCAAACCATCATGAGTTAAATCTGTGCTTGTGGTAGGCTGACATTCTTCTATCCCTCTTGATCATTCTTCCTATACTCTGATAACTTCCTTAGACAACTGTCTTTTCTAAAGTCTTCTTGATCATCCCAGCTGTGATGTTTCTGTTAAATTTTCTGAATTCTTAGCTGCTTAACAGTCTGTACAACTTCATACTCTACACAACAGCCAACCATATAGCCTACTTGCCACTATTGTTTGTATTCAAAATAGAGGTTCAGTGAATGATTGTATCAGGGTGAGTCAGGAAAGCAGTGGTAAATTAATGAGACTGTTAAACAGGAACATTTAATGACAATGTTGAGAGTGATGGAATGCTCATCAAAGCGCAATGATTCATTCTTGAATTTGAAACAAAGGAAGCATATATATTTAAAGGGCATTTTAGCTGGTAAAAGTCACAGAGGCATTAATTATTATTATAGTGACCCTTATTATAGAAAATTGGCATTTCTATCTAAATGGCACTCTGTAAAATGAGATTTTTTTCAATAACATATTAAGGAAAAACACTGTACTTATAGGTTAAATATGAGATTCTTTGGAATAAAGTGAATGAAGCAGAAAATTCTGAACTAAAATATGATATTGATTTGACATTAACTTTAATGACAAATGAGAAATGAGTACTGTGGGCAAAAAAATAATGAAATAATTATATTTCTTTTGGGTTCCTCCTATCAAATTAAATTTTAATTAATCTTAGAGTTTATATAATCAAAAAACCTTATTTTATGTATAAAAATACTTAAATCATACAGACACAAAGTGGCTTAGTTAGCAAAAAATAATTTAGGAAGACAGGAAGATGTGTGGGAAGAAGGCATTGTGCATCTTGAATAAAGGACAGGAGACACAAACCACAACAAATTTCCATTCTGCTTTTGGCTAAATAAATTAATGTTTAGTAATGTTCAGCTATTACACCAGTAAAAGAAAATAAGCAACTGCAGAAACAAAATACAATTTAATTTCTAAATCCCTTTTTATTAAGACATAGAATTTTGACATTAAATATTTTGAGAATGCATTTGTGTCAGGGTCATCTTGTCAACCTGGAGAAAATAGACAAAAGAGTAGACAAGCCTGTATTGTAATATTGAGAAATAGGGGCTGGAGAGATGGGTCCATGTTTCAGAGAACTTTTTTTCTCTTTTAGAGATATGGGTTCAATTCTCAGAACTGACATAGCAGCTGACAACTATTAATCACTCCAGTTTAAGAGGATCCAACATTCTCTTCTGACCTCTACAGGCACCAGAGACAACATAGTGAACATTGCATACATGTGGGCCAAATGCTCATATGCATAATAGAAATGAACACAAAGTAAATTTATTTTTAAAAAGAAATGTTTAAGCTCTTATTTTTATTAAGATTAATTTGCTTGCAAATTCAGGTGGTTTGTTTGTTTAGAATTGGAGTTTTATTTACTTACAAGATATTCTTAATTTTTCTCACCCATCCATTTATTCATTTATTAATTCAAAAAAATTTTGAATAGCACTGAGGAAGTTAAACAAGACCTTAGTTTCTATTTGGCTTATATACATGATGGACAAAGCCTGGGAACAAATTGTTGTAAATAATTCAATATGTAACTCAGAAGGGAAGGCACAACATTATTATATAACATCACCAGCAATATAGCGAAATGGGCCACATAAATAGAAATAATCATAATGTTTGATGCAATAAATGCCTTTAGTGCTTATGGACTCACCTTGCATCATGTTATGAAAAATATCATTTTGAAAGGAAATAGAAAATAGAGGAATATAATTCCTTGGTGATTTAATCTGGTATATTACAGAGCAGAGAATATTGAACTGTGGGGTTCACAGATGCACCCCATCACCAACTCTGAACTAATAGTTGATGTTTATGGTGTTGAAATGCCATAAGATAACAGGACTTAGAAGTGGAGGGCTCCTATGTACAGTGATATGATAGTAACCTGTTCAGGCTTGACCTAATCTATATCATCCTCTGTAAATCATAGTAAACATCTCTCCATTCTAGAGGACTGTATTGCGTAGAATGCAAAGTTTTTCAGTATTGCTTTAGGAATAAATTTAAAATTGAATCTGTATCTAAGGAAACCCTTATAATAAGTGGCTTCATGTTTCCATTACTTCTAAGTTGGGAAAAGAAAATAAATTGAAACTTTTTATTTCTCATTTTTTAACCATCTGATCTTTTCTCTACTGTGACATAGAACATGTTCTTTTTTTTAAAACTTAATAAATCCCAGAGACAGGCTTTTATGCATATTCATGTATACCTGATTAATAATTGATGAGAAGACCTGGGGCAGGTGGTAGAGAAGAAAAAACCTTTAGCAGGGAGCAGGGCGGAAGAAGATGTCTTACTACCTTTTTCCCAAGAGGAACAGAAGCAGAGAGTAAAAGGCAAGAGGGGTGGGGCAGGCCCCCAGTTGACAGTGCTGTTTCCATGATTTCCATATTTAATTGCTTCCTGTCTTTAGCACTTGGGCTCTGTGATTCTGACATTCTCTGAGAAATTCATCTAAAGACCCATAAAGTGCTCAGTGTAGGAGGGAAAACTGAGCTGAAGCCTGCAGGGTGTCCTAGGAGCTCAGAAATGACCATTGCCATTGTCATGTTCTCATTCTGTCAAATGGTTCTAAGAACAGCCTCCTATAGTCAAGCCAGACCAGGCCAGCACCTTTATCATGAGTTTAATAAATAACTAAATATATCTTTATTGTATTGTTTCACTATATCATATTTCTCTAAATTTATAAGACCACTTAGGGTTTGTAAAACATTTTCCCTTAGTTTATCTGATGTAGGAATTATTATTTCTGTTTTTCTCATGAGTGTACTAAAATATGAAAAACTCATGTGACCTGTCAAAATAATACTGAAGCTGGAGAGTAGTTGAGAAAGCAGCCTGTCTGTGTAGTCTAGTAAAGGACAGTTTGTTCCCAGCAGAAGATAACACAGTGTCTAGGTGCAATGTACACCAGAGACTTCCAAATTCCTACAAAGCCACAGATCACAGATATTGTCTTGAATTTCCAGTGTTATCTCATGACACATTTATGATACTGGAAGTAATGTGTCACCTTATTGAGTCACATAAAATTTAAAATGTGAAACTGCTATATGAATATTCACTGTTAGCAATAATATTTACTAATATTACTAATAATATTTCAAAATCCATATGAAAGTCCATGGAATGTTGGAGATTAAGCCAATGGTCTATGAAGAGAGGAATAATTTGATTTTCTTGATACCTCATCAATAATGATGAGCCTGAAATTCACAAGGATATTTTGAAACCCTTCTTTGTATTCATAACTGTATTTGAATCAAAGCTAGTGTGGTCAAATTTCTGACTGTAACCCATCAGGCATGGGCTGTAAATTGATTATGGGACAAAAGCCTAAGAAGACTTCAGGTGATCAGAGCCTTGGTCTTTTGATCCTCACAACACCAAACTGTGTACTGTAGCCATGCTTTTCTGTGTACAAAGCCAATGCTGAGCACTTTGCTCATGTGGAATGTGCCAGTAGGCCAGGCCAAGGTTCATTTTTCATGATGACTTTTCTGTGCACAAGATAGTCATTTATTTATGATCTTGGTAGTGAAAATCAAAGTAATATTTAAAAACAATGGCAATTATGGCCATTCTCATTTTCTGTTGTGAAGGCAATGATAAATAATAAATGAACAGTTGATGCATATTTTAACAGAAATGAATCATTGTATAAATGTTAACTACTTATTTATTAATACTTAACTACTGTATATAGTACTTACTGACAAGTATGAAAACAAATTGTTTTTCTTTATTTCCTTGAAATATTCAAGGAACCAAAGAATGTTTATCTTCAATTTATCAGATGTTACTACCTTCCATTATAGTTTGAACTACTTGATCCTAAGTACTTATTTGGCTTTTCCAATTGTTGAATATTGATTATTATTTGAAGGCTTAGGAATGTAGAAAATCTTGATTTTTCTGCAATTCTTACCTTCACAATTTACATTTTAAAATTAACATCACAGAAGCTCTAGTTGCCCATGCTATTAGCCCTATTAACTAAGTTTTAAAAATGAGGCAACTCAATGTCATTTTTGATGTTTTCAAAATCTTTGTCTTCGTGCTTCTTGTTCAACTAACCGACCTAAACTGTTTCAGTGCCTGTGACATTACTCACTCATAACTAATACTACCAGTTGCTTCTTTTATTTGGATCTTTGGTTTTGAGATTGTTGTTTTTGTTTTTGTGTGTTTTTGACACAGTGTGGATTACTTCATGAAAATGTAGGCTCTGAATTGACAACAAGTCTCCTTTTGACAGTCTTTTGTTAGATGGGTTGACCTCCTTTTAAATTTAAATTTGAAGCAATACAATACTATTGCAATGGATTTCCTTAACACTTTGCTCCTTTGTGGCTTGTTTCTTGGTGGCAATTGAACCTTCATGGTGTCTGTTCCATCTCAGTGACTGCTTACCTAGTTCTTCCAATCATAGGACAAAATTAACATCTTCATTTGAAATGTAAACCTCTAAGGACTCCTAACTTTTTGTAGCATACCCATAATGATGTTGCAAGATTTTATTCTTTTACTTATTTAATTTTTCAATATGTCTGAGTGTTGTGTCTACATGTAAACATGAGCAGAATATATGTGCAGTACCTGTGGAGGCCAGAAGAGGGTGACAGGAGCCACAAAACTGAACATACAGATATCTGAGCTGCTATAACTGAACCCAGTTCCTCAGCAAGAAAATAAATTGTTCTTCACTGTTGAGATTGGATTATTTTCTCTTTGTCTGTGGCCATACTTTACTTATTGGTGTACTCATGTCAAGGGACCGCCATAGATCACCAGGGAGCTGGACTTGATGCAAATACATGAGATTATGCACAGTTTATAAATGAACCCTGGTCAATATCTCTTTGTTCAGCAGAGGGTTATTATCCCTGAGCCCCGAGGTGAGGTGGGGTTAAGAAAAGCCTACTTAAGTTGGGTGCTGCAAGTCTTGTCATTCCAGGATTGGGCAAAAGGGGTACAGGGTACAGTAGCTATTGGCTGAACTTTCTGGTGTGAACCTAACTTTTAAATCTATTGGCTGTCAGGCAAACTCCCAGACCTGGGACCTGCCCTCAGGTACCAAATGCTTCTCTGAAACAAAGCTTTGAAAGGATAAATCTGTGCCTTCATACTTATAAACCAGTTTTTCCTAGTGCCTTGTAGTTTTCTGGGTTAGGGTTAGGGTTAAGGTTAGGGTTAGGGTTACTTATGATCACAAACGATCCCAGATGGAGAGGGGAAGGAATAACTATGGATGTTACACATGAAAATCACAGGATTGAAATAATTCAACCAACTAGTAAACTATGTCTGTAAGTTACATTCACATTATGTGCTCCTAATAATGATGTTTCCCATAAATTCCTCCTGAACTTCTGAGTCAGTGTAAATAAACATCGAGTTCAAGAATGGATACAATGTGAGATTCCACTTCCTTTGTGAAGAATGAGAAGAGTTGAGATTGACTGCTTAAATGACTGCCTACTATGTGTTTTTACATTTAATGAGTTAGGTTTTAATACAATTTTAAAACATGCTTTAACTTAATTATGTACTGTTAATTGTTGCATTTAAAAACTGATATACAAAATTTTTTAACAGATGCCTGCACCATTAAACTCACAAAAATGTTTATGATTACTGCAGAGGAAGAGAAAGTTCTAAGATTTAATTTTGTTAAGGAAGAGAAACATATCAGAAGCAACAGTAGAACAAAGTAGCCACTAAACAACCCTGGAGTTATATATTCTCTGTTCTAGGAACTGACTGGCTCTCTGTCACAAAGGAAGGAAAGCCATTCAGAAAGATAAGGCAAGTCAAAGACATTGGTGGGGAAAACACTGCACAATGCTATTCAGAAAAGGATCAATATAAACACTGAAATCTCAATTAACACATGGAGGGTAGGACACATGTAGTCAAGTGTTACTAGTAATACATTTCTGGCCCAGCCTTTCTGGTCTAGCCTGAGGTTCTGACCCATTGTCCCACAGAATAATAGAATCACACAGCTGCTTATATTAATTTTATGTTGATTGACCTAGGGCCCAGACATATAACTTGCTAACTCTTTACTCTTAAACTAACCCATGATTCTTATCTTGTTCAGACATGTAACTCAGTACCTTTTCTCAGAGCAGCATGGTTGTCCTCTGCATCTGCTGGATTCTCTGCTGGTTTCTCTGGTGTCTCTTGTGGCATCTCTGCTCTGTTCTTCCTGTTCTCAGAGTTTTTTAGTCTGGGAGCCCCACCCACATTTCCTGTCTGCCTTCAGCCAATCAGCATTTTTATTAAACCAGTAGGTTGAACAGTTATTTACAATGTACTAACATAATTCCACTACAGTCAGGTAACACTGCAGCCTTCCTTCCAATACAGCTTACTCTACAACTAGGCCTCATTCTCTTGCACTGTCAAACAAAATAAGGTTCATCACATAATGTAGGTAATATGTGCTATGAGATAACAGGAGAAAATACATAGTATCATATCAGTTACAAAAGGAAAAGAAATCTACATTTGGAGTCAAGAGTCATATTGCCTCTATGCTTAGTGTCCTACTATTTACCAAGGGAAGGGGGCAAAGGTGGCCTGGAGATCAAGGATACAGATTCTGGGGGCAGCCTGAAACTAGCAAGTCCAATTTTATTATGAAGGAGAAAACCATAAATACTTTCACTTTCCCAAGACCTTCCCCCTAGCCAGGAAAAAGGACTTTGATTTTCTGGTATCTACAGTGGGCAGTGGTTTCTTGCTGCTCTAGGAATATTGTACCTGGACTCAGTCCTCACCAAGGCCCCATAGTCAGACCCTAGGTTGGCTTATGCAGAAGTGCTTAGGAGCACATGTTTTAAGGTACTCGTTATCAACTGTTTATACTAGCTGAGGCCAGCCTGGTCTCTGGGCCCCTCTATAGGAGAGTGTATTATTGAATGCTTTCTTCTCTATCAAACTACTTTGGAACATAGGTCAGCTATATGAAGCTTTCAATGACAGAAAGACAGCGATGAACTCACTTGTGGATAAAATATGACATAAAACAAAATAATATGCCAACATAGCTGGATGTGGAGGCTTTCATATGAAAAAGCCCATTGCCATATATTATGCATGATCAGTATGCAAAGGTAATATTTGCACCAATTGTATTCTAGTATATGCAACAATTAGAATTTACACTGGACCCCTTCTGACAAGCATAACAAGAGAAATACCATCTGCCCTCTGCACAAAAGGAGCAAAACTCCCAAGTAATATACTATGTGACAGGGTCTGGAACATGAACTCCCTTGAATGGCTCTCCAGACATGACTAAATGTGAGGGACTAAATTTGAAGTTCTAGAGAAGAATGGTGTTAAAATTGAATTGATATTGGCTATTTTCAAACCGAAGAAAGCAGAAGGTACCATAATTCTGCTTTTGTTTGGGCTAAGAAGTTCATGGGTCCTTACCTACTATAATCTCATGCATGTTTCTCAGTTATTTTGTTTTTGAAGACAGTGTTTCTATTTAGTCCTGGCTGTCTTGGAACTCACTTTGTAGACCATGCTGGCCTCAGAGATCCATCTGCCTCTCTCTCCCAAGTGCTGGAATTAAAGGCGACCACTATCTGTCCATTGCTGTGGTATTTTATGTCTCTATCATGTTACTGTTTCTATTATTGATTATTTAATAAAGCTATTCCTATGTAGTAAAATCATATTTCCATGTAATTCTTGTTTTTATTCTTTAATAAATAAAAAGCAAATGAATGTGTATACACAGTCTATGTATATGGGTGTAGCTGCCCTCGAATAAGAGAAGATGATGTCAGATTAGTTGAAGCTGGAGTTTCTGCCAGTTGTGTACCACACAACATGAGTTTTGGAAAGCAAAGGTACATACTCTGAAAGAGCAGTATATATTCTTTATTATGGAATCATCTCTTTGGCTCCTAACTTGCACATTTCTAAGTCAGTTGTATGTGATGTCATTAAGGAGTGAGTGTAAATAAGATGTGTCTCCTTCACATGTTCATTTGTTAATCCAGTGGAGTGGTACATGTGATTTTGCCCATATTTTGTATTTAATCCTCTGTGCAGTCACTTAGCACATTTATTGATCACCCCTTTTGAGCTTTTACTTTTAATGATCAGGCAGGCATATCTAATAACTAGTCTTCTGCTGTCAAACACCTGGTTTAGCAGGGACTGCCTGAGGATGGGTTTGTTAATATAAATGTAAACGAGGGTGTTCTCTAAGGAAATATTTTAAAAATGAGGCACACAGGAAAACATTGTTTTGTGGGAGGAGGGCCAGAGCAGAGGGATTCTGGAGTATTTCCACTCCCCACAGGGGGTAGATTACTTCTCTGCTTTTACAGTGGTGCCAAGAGTAGGATCATAAGCCAAGTACAGATGAATTTAGGTCGTCAACATGTCATCATTAACAGAGTCTAAGTGAGCTAACTCAAACTACATCCTTGGCAACTTGATCCTCTGATATGGCAATGATTTGTTCTTGGGAGCCTCTGTCTGCATTTGAATTCTGTCTCCAACATGACCTCTCTAGGAATCTTACCCTAACTATTCTCATCTCCCTGCCTCAGGTTGCTTATAAATAGAATGGACATGATTACATGATTTATCACTTTATTTCCATTTGATGAGGAAGTTATTGAGTACCAGCTAGGCATTTTAAATAGTTCTTATTAAGTAGTTATCTTTATTATTCCTCAGGATATAAGTCAGACATTTTGTTGTTTTTTTCAGGAATTGCATGCTTTATTTATTTGTGCTCTTCATGATTGGCAAATGGTGAAAAGATGTTTGTGCACTTGGCATATTCCATTACATAGGCCATAAAACACTGGCTATGTCTCTTATATTAAAACATCTTAGCTCTAATACTGCCCAAGACTCTCTCTATATGCTCTATACTCTTTATTAACCAAACAATGGAGGAAACAAAACAAAACAATACAAAACTAAAAAAAAAAAACAAAAAACAAAAAACAAAGCACTGTCTGGTTAGTGAATGCAACCACTTTAAAATAATGGAAATATAATTATTGATTGAGAAAATAGGCTTGGTGAAGCTCTTTAATGGTACTTCTGTTATATTCCACCACATTAAATCTATCAAAAAGTACCTCTAATAAAGTATGACATTAAAAGAGTTGTAACCTTTTACAGAAAAAGTAAAATGATGTCAAATCAGCAAACATATAAAGTAGAAGTGTTAATTCCTTGGAGTCTGAAATTATTTATCTGAATACTAAAAATCAGATGGTGGTTCCAGAACCACAGGAGCTTTCTCAATAAATTGTTTCATCTTTAAATACTAAGTTCTAAGAGATCAATATATTTTCAGTCACCTGAATGTTCTACATGGATAATATACAAATACATAAGAGTTGTGAATATATTTGTAATGGGTTTTATTTAAGAATATTTGACTTGACATTGTCATTTTTGTTTTAAAAATTTATTTGTTTTTTTTTTTTAATCATCACTGGAAACAGTAAGTAGTATTTATTGTGTACTCATGTTGTCAAGCAGCTTGTTAGGAGTCCCAGTGGGCATTGCTTTCCTAGATTTATTGTCACTTTGTCATTTACTCATTTTGTCACTTTTGTTCCACAGGTATGACACATGGGTGTGCATTTGTATTTGGACACATAATTTATAGTAAAGAAATGTAGCTTGTTATATCAAGTTGAAAAAAATTAGAATTTTAATTTTCTTAGCAAAGTCAGTTCAATGGAGGAATTGGTGTTGTGTTAATCACTGTTCCATTGCTGTGAAGGGACACCATGTGCAATGTAAAAGAGAGTAGAGAGGTCTTACACTATATAGCTCATTATGAACTCTTTTTTTTTTAAACTGTATTTATTTATTGTTTATTTATTTATTTGCCTTGGTGTTTGCCTGGAACTGGAACTACAGACAGTTGTTAGCTGCCATGTGGGTGCTGGGAGTTGAACCCGGGTCCTCTGGAAGAGCAGATGGTGCTCTTAACCGCTGAGCCATCTCTCCAGCCCCCGTCCACTATGAACTCTTAAGGGATTAGTGCAACACATTCTCTTGTGATAATATTCTTGGCAAAATACAAACAAATACCTAATTTTTTCTCATTTGTAATGTGTGAGTATATCTGTCTGTGTGTCTCTATGTGTGTGTTTGTGTGTGTGTGCCTATGACAGAAAACTAGAAAGGATAATGAGGAAGGATATTAATGGAATAGAAGTGACATAAAAGCAAGCAGAACAGGTGACTATAAGGAGGAAGTGAGGGAGAGGACCAGGAAGAGTAGAGCATTGAGGCTAAGAGAAGGAAGAGGGAAATGGGGGAAGATGATGAATAAGAACAAAGCATAGTGATGCACATGAAAATGCAAAATGAAACCCATTACACTGTACAGTAACAAAAATTGATTTAAAGAACCATTCTAGGGGTTGACGTCTCTGGCTAAGTGATACATTACTTGACTAGCATGCCATGTTTTTCATCTCTAAAATGACAAAGCAATAAATGCATAAATATGTATAAAATAAAACAGGAAACATATTGAACTTGGCCTGAAGGTACATACAGGTCAAAAGTAGAGTGCATGTTTAGCATAGACAAGACCCAAGTAAGGTTCAGTCTTTGGTCCAAAGGCAAATAAATAATAAAGCAAAAGAAATAAGCAAATAACTTTAGAGGATAACCTGTGATATTTTTGCCCCTTTTTCTAAATTACAACATGTTTTTATGAAATAAAACCATGTTTGAATTTCTTGACTCTCGATGCATTAATTATGAAACCATTTGCACTGAAACACTTTAGATTTTATAGTTTTATTCTTCCTATAGTTTATGTCTCACTAATTGTTGTTATTTCTCTATTCAATATGAATGTGTGTATATCTGAGTGTGTGTGTGTGTGTGAGAGAGAGAGAGAGACAGAGACAGAGACAGAGAGAAAGAGAGAGAGACATATTGGAACATTACAGACATGGTTATATTGAATTTACTGTGAGTGTTGTCATTGTAAATATCTATAGCCTTATTGATACCTAATTATAATGTTATAAAGATTTCAATCTGGTTCTAATTTACAGAAAAATAGATAAAATCTACTACTTATCATTTTCAATTAAGTAAGAGTGAATAATAAATACTGTTATCTCTAGAACCATCCTCATCTGAGTGTCACCTTTGTGACCTTTCTCTAGTTCTGTCTTTTGAAAAGAGTGATGCTGATTCTCCAGTTTTGACAACTACAGCTAGAGAGGTAACATTAGTGGTTACTTCTGGACTAATGTTTGACATCTAAGTCTCTGTTATGCCCTTTTTGACCAATGGATGCACAGTAAGAGTCATTCATTACTTGAACGTTTAGCAATTACATTGTTTCCATTCAGACATCATTACACTTTTATTAGTGACAACTAATTTGGAATATTACAATTACATCATTTTAAATTACATTTCCAAGCCATTGTAATAGTATAGTGCAGTAATTCAATCAAAGCTCCATAGAAATCCTGAAAATTATGTCATGTGTCCCTTGACAAAACAATTATTATTATTTATCCTGTGTTTTCTTTTTCTTATTACTTTATAGGTATTGTAGGCTATACTCTAAGCTTGTAGCTAGGTAAAACTCATAAAGGCAAGGATTCATAGAGAGTCTTGTAGTTTTGTTTTTGTTTTTCAATGGTACAACATCATGCTACTAGATTTTTTTTTATTTCCACTTTGAACTTCTACAAAACCTCAGTGTAACACATAAATTATATCTGTATGCTGATTTGCCTAGATTCTGTGTTAACTCTGAGACAATGAGATTCTCTTGAACTTGGCATTAAGCTTACAACATATTTTTGTAAGCTCTGTGGCATTTAAAATTATCAAGAAAATTGTTGGTTATCTTAGTTTTAGTTTTATTTAGGAATTTAGTCCTATCATGATCCAACTTGAGTCTAGGTTGAGAATAGTTTTTAAATGAGCTAATATAGACTGAATTGTTCCAGAACAGAAATAATGCTTATTAAATACAATTCTACTGGGAGCTGTTGCTCAATAACAGAACACTAGACTATCATATGCAAGGCTGTGTGGGTTTGATGATCTTCTGCACATTGAAAACAAGACATTGATAGAAAGGGAACTCTTCTCATTGTCACTAGATATTTAAACATTGACTGTAATAGGGCAGACCCCAGGAATACAATATAATATTTTATACCACTTAAGCATTAAGAAAGGAATTTTAAAAATAACTAAATTCATTTACTCTTCGTATATGCTTTATAATCTCTATATGGAGTGTGGTATTACAAACAATATGTTTGTTGGCACCTTTCAATGAAAGAACCAATGGTAATCTTTAGTTACATGGAAAAGGAAATTATAGTCTGTGTTTCAAAGCTGTAGAATCATTCTTTGGTTTTAAATACACATCTCTAAATAGTTACCATCAATGTATATACTTTAGCTAGTGTATAACTCATATCAGTCTATCTAGTTGTTATCTATCTACCTATCATTTTCCTTTCTTTCTTTTTTCTTTTCTTCTTTCTTTCCTGTTTTTTGTCTATCATCAATTAATTATCTACCCACCTATATATCTACATTTACTTGTTTTATTATGTGCTAATTTTAATTAATTAATTTTCTGGTGAATCTTGTATCAATATCATTAATCTCATTTCCCACTCAGCCATTCATTGTCCCTGAAAAGGGGAAAAAGTCTAAAGACCATTTTTGAGCTTTCAAAATCTACATTTTTATAGTAATTCCAATCAATTTTTGAAACTTATTATTTATTAAATTGACAAGCAAGGAGAGAAAAAATAAAGTAATATGATAAGGGATGTCTTTCTGTATGCTACAAAAATTCTTTAATAAAGGAACTGTCTTGGCCTATGGCAGGAATCATAGAAGTAGGCAGGGAAATCAGAGTATATATAGGGGAAGGAGGGCAGAATCAAAGAGACACCATACAGCCGCCCAAGAATCAACATGTGAAAGTAACACAGGTAAGGCATGGTCCACATGGCAGGACAGATTAATGGAAATGTGTTGAATTAAGATGCAAGAGCTAGATAGCAATATACCTGAGTCATAGGCCAAACAGCCTGTAATTGATATCAGCATCTGAGTCATTTTGGGAGGGCCTAAGCAGTGGCGGACAGGTCTAGACCTTGGGACTAGGCCAGGCCAGAAACTTCATATTACAAATGGCACCCAATGTGGGACACCAGATATTGCAGAGATATTCACTTGTAATATATCAGAAAAAGATTAACATATATCTATATCTATATCTATATATATATATATATATATAAGCGTTATATAAACATTCACTGATACAAACTGAACCATAAGACAACTATTGGAGAGTGAAAATGTCTCACAACGGGTTGTTTGATTCACTCCCCTAGAATATAGGAACAAACATGAAGGGAGGTCAGTATACCCCAGGTCTCAATCAATTCTGGCCATGCCTATAGGGTTCCTGATTCTCAGGAGCTATTAAAGCTTCCCTGGATAACACAGGAATCCTACTATGATAATATCTGATCTAAGATATTTTCTGGTCTAGTTTAACAGGACATTTCTACTGCCTCTGCCTGAAGTTTATGAACCTCTAGGGGAGACTAGGGAACACCTGACTTCTAATTGTGCTTTGTTAATGTGATCACTTAAGTGTCTCTTATTCCAACACATTATTTTCAATAGCTATTATATCTTTTTATGGTCAGATATAAATTGCTCTTTTGTAAAATTCCCATCATCTCCTGCTTCATCTTTGGAATAGATGCCAAATTTCTGCAAGACACATGAAAGCAAATGTGGTTCATTGTCTACAAACTTTAAGCTCAGCAGTGACAAGACCAGTGCCTGTCTGGTAAATGGATGCTCTGCAGGATTTTACACTGAAGACTCTAAGAACCCAATCCTTTGACAATGAAGAACAATGTTGTCTGTTGTGTTTATGGGCGGAAAGCAGGGGAGGAATTCTGAAAGTCACCAGTCTTGTCCACAACAGAGATCCTCTGCCAGTTGAAGTGACTTTTCTCCCTTTCTATTGGCTAGAAAGCATGTTCTAGAAAGCATTCTGTGACTGAATAAAAGGAAATACCTGATTTAGTTATCCTGCACATCCCTTTCTTCATTCTGCATTTCTCTCTTTGCATCTTTTTATTTTTTCCTTGCATGGTTCTGACTGTCCTTTGATTTCCCACCCATTTCTCCCCAATTTTCTAATTCACTGTTGGTTTCTTTTATTTTTTTTTTTTAACAAATTCAACTAAACTTGAGTTTTATGCAGGGTGCTAGATATAAATCTATATGTAGTAATATCCATGTTGACATTATTATGCCAACACTTAAAGATGCTTTCTTTTTTCATTGTACAGTTTTGAATTCTTTGTCACAAATTGTGTGTTCATAGATAGGCAGATTAATATCAGGGTCTTCAGTTTGATTCCATTGGTCCACATATTGGTTTTTTTATGCCAATACCAAGCTGTTTTCATTACTATATCTCTATAGTAGAGCTTGAGATCCCCTGAGTAAACTGGGGATGAGAGGGGCAATAGAGGGAGAAGATGGGATGAAAAGATAAGGAAATGGGATGGTCAAGTTGGAGCAGGAACAGGATGGGAGAAAAATGAAAGAGAAATCTTGACAGAAGGAAACATCATAGTGTTAGGGAGAAAACCTGGTACTAGTGAAGTTCCCAGGAATCCACAAGAATGACTGTAAGGATTTCTGGCACACCATTTGGTGAACCCAACATGGTTCTGGGTGCAATAAAAATTCCTGGTAAGTAGCAGCCACATGGTAAAGCCAATATGGCACCTGCAGAGCACACGGCTTATGGAGCGCATGCCTCTAGGCATGGCTACATAGATTCGTGCCCACCCTTTTTCTTAAAAGGAGATGCCATGCAACAGTCCTTCTTCTCTCTTTGTCTTTCTCCAGGTACCCTCTTTAAAACTGCCTTGAATAAATTCTTGTCCGGTAGTGTGTTTGTGTGTGTGTGTGTGTGTGTGTGTGTGTGTGTGTGTGTGTGTGTGTGCGCATGTGTGTGTCTGATCTCTCACACAAAACTAACAATGACCCCATCTTAGACTAACTGCTAGCAATAGTGGGGAGGGTGCCTGAGCTGGCTGTCTTTTGTAACAAGATTGGTGAATATCCTATCTGTCATCATAGAGCCTCATTCAGTAACTGATAAGAGCAGGGGTGAGGGGCCTGGACCTACCTCATCTGAATATACCAGACTTTCCTGACTCTCCATGGGAGATCTTAACCTTTTCAGAGGAGGGGTTGGGAAGCCGGTGCATGAGGTAACGCTGTTGAAAGGAAGAGGAAGGAGGGATAAAAGAGGGGAAAATGGTTGGTATGTAAAATGAATAAAAAGTTTCTGAACTAAAAATAAAGAAAAAGGAAAGAAAAAACCAGTAATGTCTAAATCTATCACAAAAGTAATCTTTTTGCTTTGATATAACTTTTATTTAATTTTAAAATTTTATTTGTGTGTGTCTATGTAGGACTGTGCAGGTGTATGTGGAAAACTGAAGTCAACACCTGGTATCTTGCTCCTTCACTTTTACATCTTTTTCTTGAGACAGTCTTTTTTTTTTACTGAGCCGGGAGCTAACTGATAGGTTTGCTTAGTGGTATTTAAAGCCAGGGATGGTCTCATCTCCATATCCTCACCACTGGAACGACAGCTACACAGTGATGAACTGGATTTTTCTATGATTGCTGATAACTCAACTTAGGTATTCATGACTGCATATAAAGAACTATGTCAACTGAACATCCCTCTAACTCTCTTTTATGTAATTCTTATAAAAATGCCTTGTTTTACTAAAAAAAAAAAAAAACCAATAAAATACACATAAATATAAGGGAAAAATAGCTTTGTCAAAATGTTCAATCCAGAAAATTTCATAAAGAGAAATATGTGTGAATTAAAGGTGTCAGTTCCATACACTATCTGTACTTTTCTCCATTTTGCTCATTTTTAATCCTGTAGAGACATATGTAAACACAAATATATGATTATATTCAGTTAAAAATTATACGTAATTATTTCTTTTGTGTATTTTGTGTTTCTCTATGGAAATTTTATATAATATATAGATTGAGTTTTATTTCTTCTGACTAGAATTTTATTTCTAGGAATAGTCATTTAGTAAATGTTTTTGTTAGTTGGATGAAATCCTTAGTAGAGACTTGATAACAATGTTTTTTATTTGTTTTGTAAAGAGGCTTATTAATTTTTTGATACTTGAATAAAACTAATTTTCAAATTTGTTGTGAAATTGCTTTATGACTACAAAGTTCAGTATACAGAATCTGACAGATACTTACCCAGAATTATTTATTGAATGGGTGCATTAATAGGATATATTATAACCTTATGTTGATATATGGAGCAAACCCCCTTCACCTGTTGATAGTTGGTAACAGATGTACTCTTTTATATATTCTTTAAATCTATGAATCCTTATCTGGGGTCACATGGATGTTAATATGATGTACATAGAGTGCTCTGGCTTACCACTTTAACTCTAAAACCTAGGGTCAGATTATATCATCAGAACAATCTATTAAGTTTTAGATATCTACATTCTTTATGAACAGTAGTTGATTGTAAGTAATACCTTGAAAATGGTCTTTTGAAATATGGTATGAGGAATATATTCAGAAGAAGGCTCTCTTTAATTTGATGATGAATAAAAAAATGCTTATATATAATTAGTCCATTTTCTGCTGTTAATGTTACAATAGCATACATCAAATTAGTTATAAAAAAATTAGATTTATTCAAGCTTATAGTTCTGTGGCTATGTTCCAGTAGCATAATTAGTAATAGTCTTATGAGTCAACTCCAAGATAATGTGAAGGATTACATGGTAGATGCCAGGAACATCTACCATGTAATGGTACATGTGCCTTACATGTCATATGTAAGCTTTATGACATATATGGTAACATGTATATTCAAAATACTGTTGGAATGTAATCACCCTTCATTAGATGGGGTAATTTAGTTCTGTTTGCTTTGAAAATAGAAACAGATATATAAGGCATATGAGAACCCAAAGTTTAACAAAAAAGATTTTTCTCATTTAAGAGGATTATATAAGGAGTCAGAAGGGAAGAAAATGATAGAAAAAATGGTCAGTGTGTGTTATGTTCATGAACAATTATGCTAAAATGAAGTCATTTATTCTAATAATTGATTTGAACTAAAAATTACATCACAAGCTTTATTATTAAAACTAATGCTTATTTAAAACTGAAAGTATACTCAAGCCATTCAAAGAGTGTATCTGTTAGTACAAAATGCACACATGTGTGCATATATCCCTCAGTATAAATAATATATCTATTTTCAAGTATTTATAATATGAGCCCAAAGGCAAATTTTAAAGTAATACTTGTGTTTTATTTTAACTGGCATTTCAGCTATTACAAGTGACAACTTTCTCTAAAATTTGATCATTGAAACTGAACTAATGTAGAATATGATCTCTAAGGCAGAAGGAAAAGAAATGAGCAATTCAGATTGTGTAAAAGGAGCCATATATAAAGTCAATTTGAATTTGATTTTTTTGTACATACGTATGCACACATACATGCAACAACCTAGTTTATTATTGTTTATTTTAAAAAATTAAATAGTGACATTCATATCATATAAAGACTGAGGAATACAATTTGATCTACTTGAGAGATAAAATAAGAAAGCGAAGTAAATCTGCTCATTCTACAATAACCAATATTGAAGCTTTTGTATCCTAGGACAATGCTAATGGGCTTTACTTAAAATAGGCTGCCTAGGCAGTTCTTATATGAAGTGTGACAGATGTAAAGGATAAGAAGAAAACAAAGCCCAGTCCTGAAGCTAAAATGATAAAGTCCTTTCATTACTGATCTTTGAGAACTGATTTTTTTGTTTGTAATACACATATAAATTACGAACATGGTATTGTTTGTTTCTAAGATTTTTCTCTTTCTTTAAAAAGACAATAATAAAACCTTGAAGACAATAGGGACCATCAGACTGAGCTGGGTAGAGACAATGTCATTAAAGATGCATTGATGAGGTCATGATTTCCAGGCTCTACAGGATACATGGGGAACTACGATGAGTGGCTAGATCATGTAGAACATACTGGAGCTCAGACCTAAAGAATTTATTGCTAAACTGTAAATGCAAGTGTGAAAAGGGAGAAAATAAGTATCTCTACACATGTCCTAATTGAAATGAATCAATGGTATTGAGGAAAGTGAGATTTTTATAAGAGTATTGCTACCACTTTGAAATAGAATTGGGGATTCCATTTTGGACTTTTTAAAAGGAACTATCTCAGTATGTAGTCCATTATGTCTTAGAATGAAAGTGTCTCAAACTGGCCTTGAATTCAAGATCTGCTTTAGGCTCTTTCGTACTGGGATTCTCAGTCATTTTTGAACACTACTTGAAATACATCTGTGAATCAAACAAATGAAGTGAAGGAAACCGTGATTCTACAGGTTTCCCTTGAGTACCAAGTGAAGAGACTTGAACTTATTCTTTATTCCTACACATACCATTAAGCACCTGCTCCAAGTATTATAATCTATCCATAACCTTAAGGAGCTTAGCTACAAAGAAACAGCAGGCTAATGGGAATTATAAAATAAATTTGATGGATTTGCTATTCCAGGGTCTTGGACTGGGTTTTAGAGGGGAGCTTTGTAGATAAGTAAAAGAAATAGATGTCTTCTCTGAACTAATAAATCATTAAAAATGTGATGTTAAACATTTCTAAATTTTTTACTTTCACAAACTGATGTAGTATGAGAGAAAAGAAAATGGCACAAGAAGTTTTTTCTCATGAGGATCTGATGAGTGTAATGTATCTGTCACTCTCTAAATGTAAGTCTGTTATTGTTCTTTCTTGACCTTCCCCTGACTCTGATTCTTCTGCTTAATAAAGTTCACCTTGGAATATCCCCACTCATTATAAGGTGGGTGATCACGAGGTCTGATGATGACTCAGAGCAGGAGCAAAACCATTGACCTTTCTGTTCCTCCCTTGGACTCTTTATAAACACAAGTAGCCCCATTGTATGGGAAGCATGCAGAACTGATGGAGCATGGTGCCCTCTGGGTGGGGGATATTTCTGGAGATGGCTGATGACTCTGTTCTTACTCTGTTTCTTTGAACCAGAGCAGGAGAGTTAATCAAAGAACAAGCTAACAACTTTTGACTGCCCAATGCTGGTGTACTTTTATGTGGGGAATAATTAACCTGTGAAAAATCGCTGGTGCTGGGCAATATTAAGCAGGTAATTTAAAAAGACTAAAACAGGATTGAACATTTATATGAATATAATTAACAAAGACAGGTTTAGAATCTAACATAACAGGCTATATACTCACATGTCTTGATTTGGGAAAAAATTACTTAACCCTCAATGAAGAGACAATCTTTATTATATACACCCAGTATCTTACATAAACCTAGGACACTAAATAACCTTGATTAAGAAAGACTAGAAGGACTGGAAACATGCCTCAGTGATATAACTCTAGCTGGAAAAGAACACAGCCTGTTTTTACAAATGATGCAGGTTTGATTCTCACAACCATAAGGAAATTCAAAACCATCTGTAACACTAATTCCAAGATATCTGATTCCCTCTTAGGACATCTAAGGGTACCACAAGAAAAGTGACTGGTACATAGACATACATGCTGATAGAACACCCATATACATAAATGAAATACTTAAAAAGAAACGCTGAAGATGTGATGGTAGAGTTATAAAGATGTTCTTGTTAGCCAGTGAGTAGATATTTATTTACTAATTTATCCTCTTACATGTTATTTGATAATGTATGGGTGTGAGTGTACATGCACTCAAGTTTGAACTCAGATTGTTGAGCTTGTCAGCAAGTTCCTTGAACCACAGTCTCATCCAGCCATCCTCCCAAACCCAGAAGCACTTAACATTTTAAAGTTGATATTATTGTTATAACCATTTATCATTTTCTGAAGAACAGGGAAAGGAGCTGATAAATCTGGAGATAACACAATTCTATTTAAGATTATTATAACATATCACATTTCTGATCACTAACTATAATGTATGCAATATGCATATATATATATATATAAAGACAGCTAACAAGATATCTTTGAAAGAGGTTAAAATATTAGTAAAGGGATATCTTAATAGGCAAAAATATTACTTGACAAAGAAAAGATGTATTGATTATTACATTTATTGAGAACACATTTCCTGGAAGATACTTCCTTTGCAGGGGCATAGCACAGAGCTTCATTCACTCTGTCTGGCCATATTTAAGCTGAATCACTAAAGAAAACTATTGCCTTATCCAGCTGTGTTGGGACAATTAGCCATGTGACAGCCAGACGGAACTGTAAGATGGCAACAGCCATTTCAGCACAGACATATGGCTCTTCTTGGTTAGAAAAAGGGGGCAAAGAAGGGAAAATGGAGAATGCTGGTAGAACATACTAATTTATATCACCTCAGAGTGGCTCACCAACTTGACTGAAGTCTGAATCATCTTCCATCATAAGAGAGAAAGTGACAAGCCTTGACTATTTTAATATTGTTTAAAGACTGATTAATTGAGTAGCCTAGGTAATTTGAATTTAAATGCAGCAAAAGTAATGATCCCTAATTTAAAAGTTCTTGATGAATCAGAAATTCCCATTAGCTTTAAAATTAGGGCTGAAGGTTAAAGTCTTTTAAAAGCTGCTAAATAAATATGATTTGGCCGTGTTACCCCATCAAAGTTGAATAGAAAGGCATCATTCACACATTAATTTGATTTAAAATACCAGGCAACTACATACATATTTTTATCTTCTCTCCATTGTTGGATAAAACTTCAAATTCAAGTCTTGAAAGAGCAAGAATATGAAGAGGTTTCTTCTTCTTACCAGCTAGTCTGCACCAGGCTGGGCCAATATTGGAACTTTTATTGGTGGACTATTTATTGACCATGCCCAAAGGCTTCAGTGTATATTCCCAGACCTAATACAAAGCAATGCTATAGCCTTTTCTTATAGGTTAACAAAACCATCACAAGGTTTCTGATGCAGCCACACAGGTGCTTTTTAACACATCTAGAATGGTAGCAGCCCGTCTCAATGGACAGTAACAAGGGAATAATTTTATTCCCCTGGGTCTTTGCCAAAGTAGTCATCATTCTGAAGTCTCTGCTGTCCTGACCAACTTAAGTCATGCTGAACATTAGTCTCAGACTGCATCTTATTATACAGAGAGAGTAAATAATGCAGACTAAGAATGGAAGAGATCAACCTTCAGCCTGAAAAGTCACCGCTGAAGAGTGGAGAAGGAACAGGAAAGCAAAGCATTCTATACTATTGCACTGTTTCAGAGGCTGCACAAAATACTGCTCATCAATTACAATGTGCTATGTGTTCCTCATTCTGTTTATGGCATGTTTATGATATGCGTACAGTCTGCTTCTGCACTTTTTCTAGCCCTTCTGGGTGTGTTTGTGTGTGTGTGTGTGTGTGTGTGTGTGTGTGTGTGTGTGTGTGTGTGTGTGTGTGTTTTAATGTACTGCAAGCCTTCAGAGAGAGTCTGACTTCATCTTTCTTAATCTGTGGTAGCCCCATGCAATTCTGTGACTATGTTAAAGAATTCTTGTTTCCTGAGTCTGGAAGGAATAGGCTTGTAAAACATGTGTGCCAAGAGTTGAAGTGAATAGCATTTTTATTCTTTGTTCAAATCAACCTCAGTAATAGTGCAATATAGGATATGGTCATGGAACCCTTAATGCATGGAGTCATTAATGTCGCTGACAGCCTCATCAGACATGGAAAGATCAAGATACTCTTTGACTACTGTAGGTTTATATGCCATGTGTGAAAGGCTTCTCCTGCCTCAGCCAGCACCAAGTTTTATAGATGATGAATATAGATCATCAAATGAGAATTTCACAGCACACTAAAGCATGCTTCTAATTGCAACCAGGGCTAAACAACTGTAGCAGAGAAGTAGTTTCAGGCAAGAAATAAAAATACTAAACTGTATATTTCCATGTGAAGTATGTACCACGAGGAGGTTATTAAAATCAGGGAACCCTGGGGCTTCACAGTTGTAGAGAAACTATCAGGTGATGCCCAAGGTCATTTAATCACACTATTATAATTTGAATTATTAATGATAACATTAAAGTGCAGGCAGGCAGTTTTGTCAAAAATTTGGAAAAATGAAAGATCACGTAAATGTTCATTTTCCTCCATCCCTACAGTTTGAAAACAAAAACAAAACCAGAACTGTACAGCAAGACATAAACCCCCAAACCAAATCATCATTAAACATGGAGAGAGCAACATGCCCTAAGGAACAGCACTCAGTAGATATTTGCATTTTGGCAATGCCCTGTGCTCCCCTGCAGAACAGTAATTCTGCCAAGTTCAGACTATTGTGCCTGATGTTTGGTGTCTCATAAAATCATGTGTATGCATGTAACTGAAGGGAAGAAACTCGGGAGACAAGCACATCTGCTTTTCATGAGACTTTCCTCAATGCTCAAGGAGAATCAATATATTCTAAAGTGAATGAATGAATAAATGATATGTTGAGACAACATACAAATGAACTGTAAAATCCTTTGTTTTGGAGACTTTAAGAACAATGTTAACTCATGGGTGATAAAAGTGCCAGTTAGGGTAAACTTACAAAAAAGGTAGAACTTAGACATCCTGCTCTTCCTTTTTAATAAGATGGATCAAACTGACCAGTGACCATTCAACCAAAGATTCAAACAAACACTAAATCAAAACTATCTGTTTTCAGAAGACTCATTATTTTTGGAAATACTTTCTTAATATGAGGAAAATATGATGCTGAGTGTTAAATCAACTAATCAAATACTACACCTTTCCCCTCAAACTGACATTTCTTACAGATTGTAACTCAGGTAGAAAAAGAAGAAGGAGGAAAGCTTGGAAATGTGGGAAAGGCGCCTCATCTCACTCGGTGCTCTTACTAATGAAAAATTGACACAACTGGAAAGACAAGGATGCAAACCTCAAATTCAGCTCTGTTTCAAGAGGGAATACTTCATATTTTCCAATAATCCATGCACTGAGCTAAGAAATTATTTTCAAGAAGAAACTGACACCACAAGATTTGAGAAAAATTATTTATTTATTTAGCGTGTCTGTACTTGAAAAAAAGTTTGAAAAAACAAAAGCAGTTGGCAGAAAGAGAATATCACAGAATTAAGACAAGACAGGAATGCACCAGCAGGAGTTAAACAGAAAAGAAATATGAGGAATGGAATAAGAGCACATCAGAGGGAGAATATATTGCTTTTGTCTAACACAGAAAGGCAGGAAAGATATGCAAAGAGTAATGAAGATGAGATAGAGAACATTATTGCTATAGGAAGTTTAAGAGAAGTGAAGATGGATGAGAAAAGGAATTCGTGGGGAATGTGTTTGGGCAGATAAAAAGAGGAAAATAACAACAAGGTAATAATAGCCATAAACCACACTGCAGGCCAGCTACTAGTCTGAGACCTTTACCCCAAGTTATTCTGTTAATATACAAAGCAAGTCTTTTATAATGGTAATGATATCTCTGGTTACCCAGATCTTATAGGTTAGGTAAACAACATAAAGTTTATCAATTTGCCACCATCACATGTGAGAGGAACATATATGTACAAATCCAGAAAATGTAGACTTAGCAGCTATATGGTGTGCTGATAGAAACAAGGGAGACCAAGGGAGGTACAAGGACTTTATGAAGCTCAATGTTTGGTTTCAGTGAGAAAAGAATTTCTAGGCTTAAAATGTCTTCCATCAGCCCTCAGCTGCCTTGCAGCCCAGAGTTGAGGCTGGGTCTGTTAGCAGCAGTGAGGGAAATGGATAAATAATTGATTAGGCACAGCATGCTCTGTGAGTGTAGATCTGTAGGGAGGAGAAGGGTCCAAGAGGCAGAGCCAGATGGCGAGCTGTAATGTGCCTATATTAATAGATGTCTTCATTATATGATATATTCACAGGAGTCCAGGGTGAATGCCTTTCAGCCATTGCCAGGAAGAGACAAGGTCTAGGATGAAGGTGACACTTACCTGTTAGACAATGG
Organism: Sigmodon hispidus; assembly: GCA_004025045.1. Taxonomy (NCBI): domain Eukaryota; kingdom Metazoa; phylum Chordata; class Mammalia; order Rodentia; family Cricetidae; genus Sigmodon; species Sigmodon hispidus. The sequence goes on from PVIH01004857.1 coordinate 123,542, forward strand.
AAATGGCAGGTCAGATACAAGTCAAATGGAGATGTAAAGATGTCCTAGATACAGAAAACAAACAAAACAAAACAAAACAAAACAAAAACACTATGTCGATGCTAGTTATTCCTCTCCTGTGAGTCCATCTCTGAGTTTGTGAAATGAGAACCTGAGAAATCCTCACCATGTTCACTTTTCTTCCACATTCCTTGAAAGCCCTCTCTGTTCACTCTATGTCTATTTTCAGGTAGGGCTGTTTGCCATTTTTTTCTCCTAAGCACAGTTTCCTCTCTCTGAATCATTCATTCCTTGCTTTTCATTACCTGCCCTTACTATCCATTCTTCTGTAATTAACTCCTTGGCCACAGTCTGCTGCACTTTCTTTGCTGCTAATACCATTACATTCAAGCACAGCTACATGCAGAGTATGTTTGTATCAATGGATATTTGTTGTTCAATTTAACATAGTTGAGTAAATGTTGAGGCTGCAAATTTTATAATCTATATGAATTAGTATTGATGACATTAAGCTTAAATATCCTTGAAATGATGTCTGAGCAGATATTAAATATTTCAGTCACTTTGGCTTCCTGTTTTTATATACAGACGTTCATACACACATATTACCCCCCTGAGATTAAATATATTGACATAATTTAAATTCTATGTAAGACAAACAAAAGTAAAATTTTGGCAGAATAATACTTGATTTGTACAGCAATTATCAGTGACAAATAATGATGTACTTAATTATTGCTCTAGATTTTTCTTGTTCCTCAAGGAAAAAAAATGTCACAACCTAGAACACTGTTAAAACTTTCAGAATGTGCATAATAGCACATCAGTTATTGAGCAATGGATGTTACTGAGAGTAGTGCTGGTGCTGGGTGTCATGGAGCTGAGTGGCATGAAATTTACAAAATTATGTCAATGAACTTAAATGAGAGGAGAAAATAAGATGCATCATTAAACCTCAGTGAAAGATAGCTAAGATAGGCAACTCAATTCTAAGATGACAAAGGGTCATATTGTCTCACATAAATAGCCTAAAAACATTTCCACTCTTTTTAAAACCTCAGTTTATTTTGAACACTTTTCCAAACTCGATCAGTTTCTAATATTTAGATCACCAACATATTTGGAGCCAGCCATCCAGAGGTGGTATTGGAGAATGAAAAGTCTGCATAGAGCATCTTCAAGAGAGCATTTCACATGAGGTTTGATACATGATAACAACAGGGTTTTCTTGAACACACTGTTCCAAAGCCAGGACTCAGCAAATTCCTGGAGAGAGAAGTAAACATAACCCTTCCCAGTCAATTTTTGAGATTGTTAAGATTCCATTTTGTTTGATTTCTTCTTATTCTTCAGAATGAATTTTTCATGAAATCCTTTGTCCTGCTAGTATTAATGCTCAAAATTTTTAGCATATTTGACCTAAAAAAGAAGCAACTAGAAAACAGCAATGTTTATAATTTGTACTTTGTTCAGCCTAAAGTTTTTATCACTTTTAAAGTTCTATTTTAATTGTCACTGTAATTTATAAAATGAAACTTGTCTTAGTTAGGGATTTATTGCTGTAAAGAGACACCTTGATCATGGAGAAACTCTTATAAAGAAAACATTTAGTTGGGGTTGCTTACAATTCAACGTTCAGTTCATTGTCATCATGGTGGAGAGCATGGAAGCATGAAGGCAGACATGATGCTGGCTATATCTTGGTTTGCAGGCAACAAGAAGTTTACAAAGACATTCAGTGGTATCCTGAGCATAGGAAACCCCAAAGCCTGCTTCTACAGTTACACACTTCCTCCAACAAAGCCACACCTCCTAATAGTGTCATTCCCTGAGAATATGGAGGCGAATTACATTCAAACTACCACAGAACTATCCAATTATTTGGTGTTTTTTTTTTTTTTTCACATCAAAGATTTTTTTTTTTTAAAGTAAAGGATGACTTTTGACTCTGCTTTAAATTTTTTATCCTGAATTATTTCCCTGCAATACACCTTCTATAAATTGTCATATTTTCTCTGAATTGTGGCTGTTGACACAGCTGTTTACACACAGTGTAGCTAGTATAAACAGTGTCTGCTAGGCTCTCTATCTCCTTTCATTCACTGCTGTCTATTCCTTTCTCCTTCTGGATAGAAATACTTCCCTGTTGTCTGGCCTTAACACAATATGCTCATAGAGAGCTCAGGCTTCAGTTTCAGAACAAATGCTTTGTGCATTTGATCAAGTTTATTGTTTGGATTCATTCTTGCCTTTTCTCCAACTGTTAGATCCATACTCAGCCCTGATAGGAAGGACCAATGCTTCCAAGCACTAGTTTTTAAGATTGTGGGTGCTTATGTTAAAACTTCACCTCTGCTACTTTTTAATCATATGCATCCACTAGATAGACCAGCACTTTCTCATTAGAGAAAGTGAGGCTAATACTATTACCTCCTCTTGAAGTCATTGTGAGATTAGATGAGAGAATGCACGCAGAGAATTTGAGAACCTCCTTACCACATAGAGAATATTACATTATATAAGCATAATTTTCCTGCTGGCTTTCCCTCCTGTTGTAAGAAGTCTTATATGTCAATGTCTATGCAACAAATGTGTCTTATGTACCCACTACATAACAAGCCATGACAAACTGCATTAAACCCTGACCTAATGACTCCAATCTTAAAATGCTGTAAAAAGTTAAAAACAATATTTTTTCTTTTTTGAATAAAAACTACAATTTTTTTTTATTTGTACAGTGACTCTTGGATCTTTAAAATATGTTTGGGCAATTTATTTGGAAATTTATTCTGAGATACTCCTATTCAAGGTCATTAGCCTGGCAGTTAACAAAAGAAGCTATTTTGGTCAAAAGCTGGTTCTTCCCTCCTGTTTGTTTAAATTATAAAGTGTCAAACAAAGGGCTAATCACTAAATTCTGAAGCACCTTTAACTCACAGCATTGAGCACAGCTCTGTAATTACGTTAAGTGAATAAGAAACCATTTCAGCAAACACACTAATTGGCTAAAATATTCAGGTCAATGCAAATTGGTAAAAAAAAAAATTGTTGAACTATGAAATCATTGTCAGGCAAATATTTTGATGGTGAATAAAACATTCATGTCTGATAAATATTCTACCCATATGTTATGGTTTGTGTATGACAATATTATATACAAATATTTACCTGTCAAAATACCTGACAGGCAAATATTAACATGCTTGAGTAACTGTAACTCAGAAATAGCAAAATAAAGCCTTGAAAGAAAAAAAAAAAAAAGAAACAACTGCAGAAGCAACAGCTTTTAAAAACAGCTTCTATAATAGCTAAAAAAAAAAAAAAATCATGGGAAATATTCATGGGCCTACAGTATAAGCAACTTACGTTATTTGTAAACGACTAGGAAAGTGTTTTAATTAAGAATTCTGCAGATAGGAAAGGGAATTATAAAAATAAATCCAGAATATCAGAGAATAAGAAACATGATACCAATTTTTATGCTTATTTGATATATTTTATCATAAAGAAGAGGACCCAAAGACAAGTATAAATTTTTTTTACATACGATGAAGAGTTGAACAGTAGAAAGAAAAACATTAGAAAAGAAAATTCATCAAACCTTTCTGAACATACTGGATACATTCTTTAGAATACAATTCTAATAAAATGAGATATAGGAAACATTATGTCTCTCACTTTAGTATTAAATGAGCTCTGTCATAAGGGTTCTAATTTTTAAATTAATTCCTGCTCATTTAAGTATTATCATGGGATTAGACACCAATTGAGATGAAATGGACACCATTTGAAAGGAGGAGGGCCTGGCAATGTGACTCGGGGTTAGCTGGCAGGTCGTTTTGATGATTTATGTGTGGATGATTTATGTGGGCAGGACAGGTAGTGTGAGACAGCACAGTCTCTGATTTACAGGTTTTCAATCTAGGTTAGAGACGGCAACAGCATAAAATTTATCAGCTGGTAAGATGTCAACCCAAAATGCAAAATTCTTCAGCACATACACCCTGCAATAGGATACAGGAGAGAAACTGGGACAATGAGCAGAAGAAACCAAGTAACAAGGTGAAGGTCAAAGGGACAGAAGCAAATGGAGGGGCTAAAACAGAACCAGCCCCTCACCCCAGCAACACCTCTCAACCTGGGGTCACCTTCCCTGGCTCTAGAAAGAAGATGTTGGAAAACTCACATTCAATAAACATGATCAACAATGCCCTAAAAAACCTGAAATGTGTGATTTGCTAACCATGATGAAGGATAGTAGATGTGAATAAACTTTTACAAGGATAACAATAAAGGAAGGTTAGTTTACATTTTAGAAGTACATTTTTGATCATTGCAAATAAAGCTAAAATAATCTCTAGAAAGTGTCAGTGCAGCACACAGTACTCACAACTGATTTTTATGGAGCATGTGATGTGTGACCCTCAGTGAGCAGAATGTAGCACTGTACCTTCCATCTCTAAAATCAGGTCTTGATAGAGATGCTACTTTTTTTTTTTTTTTCTGTTTATGAATCTTGACTCTCTCAAGGCAGGAGTTCAAAAACATTATGTTCTGACACAAGGTTATTACATGACCTGAGTAGTAATCTAGTCCCCCTTTCCAATGGGTATATGGAGTAGTTAGTATAGAGTTCTCTAAAGATGAACTTCTTTTGTAATCTCATGAAGGTAAGCTTAAATTTAAATTTAAATGCAAACTAACACAATGCATAAAATGAGTAAATGAAAGAAATGACAATAACATAAATAGAATGGTCAACAATTCAAAATTGTCCACACAGATTCTGAAGGAAGATTCTATTTAGGCAGAATTTGCTTAAGTGAAATCATTTTCTTAAGTCCCATGTGTTGGCCTGATTTTGGCTGTTTTATCAACTAGAATATTGATAACTGCCTCAGGATTTAGACCGCACACCCACACCTAATTAAACACTTCCTATTCTACCTCTCTCTGGGTCCTTCTAACTTGCTTTTACTCAAAGATTCAAGAAAGTCATAAGCCAGTAACTTAAAGATGCTTGCTGAGGGGGTCTGAAAGCAGTCACATCTTATACAGTGTTTTCAGAGCATGAGCAACCAAAAACAGTTTCTGTGTTTAGAAAGTACACACAAGCACTGTGTGATACTCAAATTACATTAATGTGTTTGTGTCCCTTGTGGAAATAGTTTTTGCTTCACTGTACACCTCTGATATTCAATAGAGTTAATAGCATCATGGAGATTTCATAGATATGCACTGAACTAAAAATTGTAAAGAAAAAATTATTACTTAGCTAAAGATTTAAGCAATGAGTATATATATATATATATATATATATATATATATATATATATGTATGTATGGGTGGAAGAGTTCTCAAAAGTCCTCCTAGGGAATTTTGTAATAATAAGCTATACAAAATGAATCAATAATTAAAATGTAAGAAGACAAACAGGAAATTTGTGAAGAACACAGGAAATGATTTGTTCTTAATAATCTTGGACCTGATGAATATGTATCTCAGAAACACTGAGGTGACACTGAGACATAAAAAAAAAAGTTGAAATAAGGAAAGACAACACATTTTTAGTACAACATAGCACCCAAAGTCTAATGTTATTTTTGGGTACAATCTATTTAGAGCATTCATCCAGCAACAGAGGTTGACAGTTCTACTCTCAATGACATTCATGAGACCTATTCTAGAATGTGCTTTTCTGTTTGGTTAGTCTGACTACCAAAAATAAGTAGACAAGTTGGAAGAAATCCAGAGAGGAACTTCACAATTGATTAGCAGAGATATAATGACTTACCAGTAAAGTTTGAAAGAATTATGTCCAGATAGCCTGGCTAAAGAAGATGTGTGCACATGTTTTAAAGCCATAAGCATCTAATACAGGGAGAAATAATTTACTCAGACAAAAAGGATTTAGATTGAACTTTACAATGAAATAGGCTTCAGAAGGAAAATTTGGCTTGTGTCTTATGTGGAAATTGGTTTGTAGTAAATGACATTAGGTGACGTTGTCTTGGAAGTCATAGATGCCCTGAAATAAAATATCAAAACATACTTTACCAAGACATTCAAAAGAATAATCACAGACAATATAGAGATGGGAATGATTTGATATACTGTAGAGACATACTATAACTAATATTTAATATTCCCCTTGAAGCCCTGGGCAGCTAACATGTATCACACTTAATTCAAATTTAAGATGTTTTAATCCAAGGTAGATTAATCCGTCTATTTTTCTCTCTTGGCTACTTTTCTGAGCTAAACTAATATAATTTCAAGTGTCTATCACACTACTATGCAGGAATTCTACCTAGAAAGAGTTACCATTCATAAAATTATTGTGAGGACAAGTCAACTATGGAAGAAAGTTGAAGTAATATTGTCTAGGAAGTTATGAATGTTAAGACATTGTGACTATATTTAAGATAAATTTGCTCACAGGGTACTATATAGAAAAATTTATAGAATCTTGGCATTTATTTATTAATCATGATCTTTGATAATTCACCCCCATTGTTCCTCCAGGGGTGTGTCACCTCTACTTCAAAATTCTGAGATGTGTAAAAAAAAATTAAATTCAGTTAAGAATCTAATGGTAATGGTAAAAGAGAAAAGGATAAATGTGCATGTTTATACCATTATAAACAAATATTAGTAAAGTGAGTCAGAAATTAGCTTAAGTAATGAGATTCACAACTCCTACAGCTCATATACATTTACTATACTAGTGCTGTTATTTCCAATTTTATCACTTACATATAGACGTTACACAGTAATGTTTTGCATTCTGTAACCTTCCTTTTCATATTTCTTAAAGCAACCCAATTCACAAAACCCAGTCTTATGAAATAATTGACAGAATAAAAGTATTTCTTCGCTTTGTTTCATGGGTTTGTAATCAAATCATTTTTAGAGCCCTCTTCTGAAATATACTTTCTATAGTTAATGAATATTTTTAACCTTCATGTGAAAGTTAAGAAGCCCTTCTTCCAATAGCATTCTACCAGAAAAAAAATCACAGTTAATTTTGAGTTAAAAGAAAAGAAGAAAAAAAATTATTTTAATTAGATTTGAGTTGAAATGGCTATTTTCTAAGGAAAAATATAAAACTAAACAAAACTATGAGTAACACAAAGTTTACTGGGTATAATCTGAGCATGGATGCTTGGTAAATGTGAATTTATATTGGACATCAAATACTTAGCAATTTAAAAAGACTTCTATTTTTACTCACTTCCATTCACATATGTACACATTTTCTCACTAGAATCAGCATGGCACCAAGCTCTCTCTCTCTCTCTCTCTCTCTCTCTCTCTCTCTCTCTCTCTCTCTCTCTCTCTCTCTCTCTCTGTCTCCAATTGCTCTCCCTTACTCTCTCCCTTTCCCACTGTGTGTGAATAAGTGTTCCTCACTAACAGTAACATTTTTTAAAAAATGCTGTAACAATCAAAGAAAGAATTTGATGATGAAATAAAAATTATACTCAAAATCGTACTGCTAAAGGACAATAGACATGGCCACATTTCTTGTGCGAATTCCTTAAGAGAATGTATGTCAGTAGTGTTGTTTAAGATGAAAGGGTATATATAACTGTGAATATTACAGTGAGTAATACATGACAAGTCTCAGAATTAGTAATGGTCAGATTAGCCAAAGAGAAAAAGCTCAGAAGAGCCAAAGCACATTTAAATGTCAAGAGAATGAACTTCATCATTCTCTAGATAACCCTACTTTCTTTTTTCACAACAGATATTCATTTGTGTGACTATGTGTATACATATTTATCTGTTTTTTTCTTTTGTTAAAATAGTGTATTCATAAGTATAGACAAGATTCCTATATTCATAAGTGTAGACAAGACTCAGTGTTCCTGAAATAAATACCTTAGTCTCCTTTGGAAAAAGCATCAATATAATAAAGTCAAATTACAAGCTCACAAACTCAAAATCCTCAAATAAGTAGGTGTCAGAAACACCCAGTGGGCAAGTGGAACATGGCCACCTTATTTTAACCTCTGTGCTTCCTGTCATTCCAGTAATTAACTCCATGTCAACATGAATTAAGGTGCATACTTACATTGTGTGGCCATTTAAACAATTTTTTTGAATTTTCCTTTTCAAATAGACTGGAGGTTTTTGAGTAATGGAATAATTCTTGCACGAAGCAAAATTCACAGTATTTACAAGGAACCCCATGGATTTGTGGCTTTTCCCTTTTCCCTTCCTATTTATGTTTTAAAGCAGTATAATTCTCAATTAAGTTTGGTTATGTAAACATTCCATTACATACATATGTGGTTGCTTTAGTCATGAATTGATCTACTTCACCAGAGTATAATCTGTGATGATCTAACATTCCCATCAAGACTTTTCTGATGGATCTGGAGATAAAGTATCTCACTTCCATGGTAGATAGTTACACAAGTGTTTACTAGCACATTGCTCTGTACACAAGAGTTGTTTAAAATTGCAAACAAACATGAAATACAAGTCTCTTCAACCCTTTGCCCCAAATAAAATGAAATAAGTCTTGCTTGATTACACTACCTCTAATGTTATTATAGGTGTTACCTTTTTAACCTCCCACCAACTCATTACATGTTCTTCATGTACACCCTTTGAAGCAGCTTGTTTCTGGGCATAGCAAAAATTACTTTGAGCTTTTAATAATTTTATGGTAAATATTTCATTTTCCTTTAGTTTGCACTCTTTTTGGCAATAGAAAGATATTTCTTTTCTCGAGTCAGAATTTCACTGTGGATTCAGCAAACATTTATATATATTCTTCTGCATCTTTTCACATATGTGCAATAAAAGACAGATTTATCTTAGCTACCAGGAGCCCAGGTGACTGTGGATCAGGTTTGTACAATATAAAGTTCACTGGGATTAAAACTGATGCTTTTCCTCTTTCTTTCTCTATAAACATTTTTTATATGTATCTCCTAGATATTAGATTAAACATTTTCTATCCCTCACAAAAGTCAATAATGTTCTTGAAACTGGATATAAGAAGCCATAATGTGTATCCTGAACATTTAGAAAATACATCTCAAGAATCCTGGGAGTAGAATAGAGAACCCTTAGCATATAAGCCCCATCTTAAATTATAAAATATATTTTCAAGGCTTGCCCCCATTCCACAATATGGGAAAAGCTGACAGTATATAAGCCATACTTAAAAAAGCAATATAGTTGCCCAATCACTTCAAGACCCATACCTACAACCTCAGAGTTAAAAAATTACTTCATTTTCTCATTGCAAAATAATATAGGCTTTCTCTTTGAACATCAACACTCTTCTAAATTTAAAAAGGAATTTATCACAATGAATCAAAAAATATTTAAAAATTTATTGTAATCTAGAAAAATACATATACATATATGTGTGTGTTTATATATATGGCATTATAACTAGGTATATATCAACATAAGAAAATAGCTTGAAATAAGAATAAAATATTTATATGCCTGGAGAAAAGGAATATAATTTCAATGGCACTGTCCTCTTTTCTATTGTGCATTGCATGTCTTGACTGACAGATCAAACACTCTCTGTGTTAACTTCAAGTGTAGCTTCATCTCTGAAGCATCCCTTTCAGTGAAATCTCAGGCAGGTCCCTTCAACTGTCTAGTAGCAGGAAGGATTACAGAGACACAGAGAGACCTCCTATCCATTTGCTTCTTCACTTTGTTTTTTTTTTTTTTTTTTTTTTTCCTATCCTTCTTTGATTCTCTTAGGTAATGATTATAACTTATTTTAGGATTTGGATATAC